>JAPYZA010002902.1:0-16277 GCA_030522685.1 Eupelmus azureus | reverse complement strand
TGAAAAAGCAGACTCAAAACTCTCGTGCTCTGCACCTGTACTTTACTTCGAAACGCGATCTAACGGTCGGCAAGTCGAAATCCTTGCGGCAGTTGGAACGTACAGCTAAGATGGCTTTCGAAAGGAGCTTACCAGCGCGCTCGCGGGACTCTTGTTGCGCCGCCGCTTCATCGCGAGTCGTTAACCTCGCGCTCGCGCGTCACCGTTTCTCTCTCCCATTGTAGCTCCAACTCTATATATCTGAACGACACGCCGTCGTAACAGCTGATTCTTCCTGCTAGCACCTTGCGCGGTTAGGAGGAAAGAAAGGTTATTGTGTACCCGTACTACGGAGAACTAATTTTGGAATTCCTCCCGTTTGGCATGTGGTAGAATTAACGTGGTCAAGTATCTTTCTTGTGAAATTCAATACTAAAATATATAATAGTAATGAAGGTGAATGAAAGGTTAGTAAAATAGTCGTATCGCATGATAATTCAACAATAGACCATGCAAAAGCATATACTTATTTAGCGACAGAAACAGACGAAAATAGCCCATACAAAAGTGGCTATAAAAATCGATATCGGCTCGTCGACGATGCGACGTCAATGCGTCCTCTAACCGCGAGAAACAAAAGCCCATTTTTAATAAAGCTCGCTCGCGTTTCGGCCGATTTCGCGTCACATCGGGGAAAAGAGAGGACGTCATCTTTGTCATCGGCCAGTCACACGCAGAGCTCGCAAAACCAGCTCCCCGTACGCGCGCTTTCGCGCTCCCCTCGCGAAGTACATCTCTTATTATGGCGACGGCGTGCGCTCATTGTTTGTTAATCATTCCGAATGAATTGGAGAAGACGCGTGTGTGTGTGTCTATGGTGCGCGAGAGTCTGAAAACCTTAAAACCCCTCGCATTGTTTTATTCGATTGCTGTCTGGAGTTTACTGAATGGAGCGAAGACGGCAACGTGTTTGGTACTACAGTTGATGATGTTTGCGATGAGCCTTGAGAAAGCTGGTATTTCAAATTATGTGATTAATTTGAAAGGAATCGATATAATTTGATTGTCGTCTTCAAAACTGAACGTAAACAAGTTTGTTGATAGAAAATAACAACAGGTACATATTTATACAAATACTCTACAAATAAATAATAAAAGTAAAATTTGAAGGTTATTCAATATGTGCATTCTTCTAGTACCTCGCTTCATCCAAAAGTCACACTAGCTCAATTCATCAGCTTCAATCGATGTTCTACAAATATCCATAAGCAACGGTGACCCCGACTGCTCGAAAACTCTCGGACTAATTAATTAATCTCCAATCGATGCCTGCATTTTCGGCGCAAATGAACCACCAGCTCCTTAACTCGACTCTCTCTCTCTCTCTCTCTCTCTGTCTCGGTTCGCCATTCTCTTTCTCTACTATACATTTCTCCCCCTCGTCAGCGTCTGTCGTCGTCGTCGTCGTCGGGCGCAACGACCCGCATGCGCTACTCGAATTTCGGGGCGCCCAGGCGAGTTCGCGCCCGAATATATATATATTCGTATGGCATACGTCTGGCGCTCTCGTGAAAACGAGGGGGACGCGAGCGCGCCTCGACTGTACTGAAAGAGAAAGAAGGCACGAGGAGGAGGCACTTTTTTGTTCGGCAGACGGTAGCGCGCTGGTTTTGCCCGATCAAGTGTGCATGAATTATTTTTATACTGAAATTTTTTTTCGTCTCGGGTTAGTATCGCTTAGTTAGTGTCTCTGTTTCTGGCGTTTGGCGGTAAGGCAGAACTAGTTTGGCAGGCTGTTTGTGATTAGACTTGCGGATTTTAGTGTTAAAATTAAATCACTTTTAATTACGTTAATTCTCAAACTATATTAAAAACTATCAATTTATTTTTTTCAAATTATAAAATCACTATTAATAAAATGCTAAATTCATTGAAGCTATATCCTTCATACTTCATACTTCAAAGAAACTATCGCATCATAAATCCCATTAAACCTTCTCGCAAATAACCCACTGCAAAAACTCCGTCCAACCTATCCAGTTCCAAGCTCAAAACTTCCAGCCAGCGCAGCTGCGAAAGCACATCGCCACGGCACTTGAAGCTCAGCTTCGAAACTCCCCGCCAGCAACTTCAGGCCAGCTTCACCGAGCGCACACTTCCAAAAACATCATCCCCCCTTCGACTCGCGGAGCGCTGCAAGCTTCCAGACAGCGTAGGCGGGGGTAGGCAGGCCAGCGCGGCAGATAACGAGTTTGCGTATACAGCATCTAAAGAGCGCCGGAACATAATGAAACGAACGAGAGGGAGAAAGGGTAAAGGTAGAGCGTACAGCAGAGAACCGCGCGCAGAGCGAGTTTTAGCCCACGCGGATGGACTGAGAGAGAAAGAGAGAGAGAGAGAGGCAGCAGCGGCGACGGCCTTGCACGTCGCCTTGCTTGTATTGATCAGCAGCTGACAGGCCCGTAGCACGCACCCTGCCTCTCTCTCTCTGTAGTCCTTTCCGCTTCTTCTTCGTTTGCACCCCTCCCCCCTTCGTACACCTCTTTTTCTGGCTGCTGCTGCTCTTGGCTGGGATCGATAATTCGGCCTGGCTGCTGGCTGGCATTAATTATTCATATAATGAATTGATTGGCTCGACTTTGTGTAAACACACACGAGCGCGAGGAAAATCATTACGCTAAACGGCGCGCGCGGCTCGCGCTGCACACGCCATGCATTATCGTCTCCCTCTCTCTCCCCCGATATATATTGGCCGTGCGAGCCTCCGTGTGGGTATTGATTATTTCGACGGTGCAGTGTTGTGGCTGTACACGCTCGCGTAAGCGACTCCTTTTTCACGAGAGGGGCGCAACTTCGGGGCGTGTTGGCCTCGAGGGGTTCGGCAATGCTTTTTTGAAAGCCGCTGCGCCGATTACCGAGACGCTGCTTATATAGATGTACGATCGGGGTTGAGCTTGAATTGCAGGTATTGTTCGCATCGGTTATGTCGACGTCCTGTTGAGGGTTGGTTTGTCAGGTTTATTGATTTGATCAGATCGTAGCTCTTTTACCAGTCATTAACAGCTATTGCTTATGCGTTACTTAGATATCCTAGATTCGATCTTCAGCCCTTTTGAAAAATAAAAGTCCGAACGATCTAAAGTCTCGGACAAACCACTTGATTCTTATAACCCCGTTATCTGCCTTCTCTAACTCCTCCACGCTCGAGAGACGTAGTTATAGCGATCAATGCGACTTTCACCGGGACTTTTAATTCGATTCTTACTCCCTGAAAACGCGCCACCACATGAGCACACAGTTCTCCGAGCGCGAGGGGTGGCCTTTAAAGTCTCACGTTAACGTCGCGCCAAACTGCCGCGCAGCTATCACCGCAACTTAGTAGGGCCGTTACTTTATTTAATGGAGACACCCGCCGCCCTGCCGTGCACCTTGGCCCGACAAATTATGGCTGTCAACGAGCTCCTTTCGTACTGGAATATCTGATTTAACCATTTTTAGTGGGAATTTTTTCGGTGAGATGGTTGAGGGGAGATTAAGGGTTTTTTTGGTTGAAATGATGTGGGCGGCATGGCTCGATGGTTGGCTGATTCTTTTAATTAGACCGGATGGTGAAATCTATCTGTTTCGTAAAACTCGCACATTTTTAAGTAACACCTGTAAATAATAAAAAAAAATATATAATATTATTTTTGACTACAGTCAAAACTAGCAAAGACTACTAGCTAAATTGATTAATAAATAATTCTTCTTTCTATAGTGCACACTTACTGGATTTTTTGTTCATGATAAAACATTAACAAGCTCAACTGCATTAGATAACCATATAATTTATTTATAACTCAAAAATCAACCATCGTTAAGAATTGCGATGCACAAGTGTCTCTCCATTCTTGAATAACATAATTAATATATGTCTGAGCATTCGTAAGTATAATGAATTTGCGTTCAATATCGTTACTGAATATAATTTATACATTGGCTTTCCATGGCTACAATGAAATCACGTAGAGTATCGATGGTGTATATACTTATTGCTGCAGGAGAATTTTTAAATAGCAGTGCGGAAGCGCACTTCCTTTGTTATATGCATATACAAAGCAAAATCAATAGTGATTTATTTTTATTTTATGTAAAATTATACTTTCATCGCATATGAAAACGAACGATGCTTTTGAAAAAAAACATTATTAAATAATGCAAAAATTAAGTTATTTTGCGACTACTCAATGAACGCATACAAAGTTTTTGTTTAACATCATATTTCATTTTATTCCCTGAATATTTTAAAATCTACTTTAAAAAAGTAAATAATTAATTACCTATTTTACAAAATATCGTAACCCATATACAAATTTCAGTAAAATTCGCTGCAATTTAATGTTGATAAACTAATAACAATCTATCAAATCGCCAACAAAATTGCTTACACATGACACTCTAAAATCGCGTGTCCCAGTTTATCTTCACTCCATGCGCCCCTGCCTCGTTAATATCGTCACATCTCGTAAATTAATTTGATTTAATCGATCATTAAAACAAAGGAAAAAAGAGCATTGCGGTCTAAATTCTTCGCATCATCATTAAGCTACCGTCGACTCGACATTAAACGATGCCAGCGCCTGCGAGAGAGCAGTGATTATTCAATGTAATTATAACATTGATTCGCAAAACACGAGCTTGATTACCCGCGGAACGCGCGCGTATACAAGCCAGATTGTAATCGCGGCGCGCGCGAACCCGTTGAGTGACTCTTGACTGAATCGCGCTGCTGTTTACATGCGATGCGATCTAAAATGTATTAAGGGTGTTTGGATCGTATGAAAACTGTGTAAGGGTTAAGATTCTGACGGTTTTGAAACTGTTTATAACGTTTTTTGGAATTGTTTAAATTGAAAATGATAAATATGATAAACTTTCATTTACATAATAAATTACAACACTGAAACAACAATTTCCTTAAAAGATCACTTCCCAACCATCCGATTAATCATTCAATTACTCCAACAATTTCATAATCGATATCCATCAAGTCACATTTTCTCCAGTCATAATATTCTCTCAAACTACACGAGCGACGACATCCTCGTGAAGCCGCGCGCGGCGTAACAGGTGTCGTCTCGATTCCGGTTCGCACAATTATCTCCGCGGCCCTTTTAGCGGCAATTTACGCCTGTCGCTCTAATGAGATATTTTTATTCGCGCGGCGAGCTATCTTTGGATGCATTAGCTTGTCGCGATTTGTCATAATCCGTGTCGCAGCATGAGACCTGCCTGCGCGCCTCCAGCTGCTCGCGTGTAGGAATTTTTCGATGCATATCAGCGCGCTTAAGCTGCGTCGGCAGCCGCTGATATTACATTGCAGATTTTAATATCTGCATTTATAAAGCTGGTGGGTAGTCACTTTTCTCTTATCGCATTGAAATTGTAAGTAAGAGGCCGTAGTAAAAATAAACGGGGATATTATTGTTTATGAGGAGTCGTAGTGTTCGAAATGATTGGTTGATATTTTGTTACGTCGTTGAGGAGCTCTTTATTCGCTTTTTACTCTTGGAATAAAAAAATTAATGTTTTTGTTTACTCGGGATTGTTATATTGTTTCTGTGATTGTTATAATTGTTGATGATTGCATCACGTTAGAAATTTTCTGTTGCAAAAGAAGCACGTAAGTGGTCGATATTAAGTTGAGGAGAAATGTGCAAAACTTTAACTTGGAGAAGTAGGTTGCGACTAATTACAAGTTAACAGCGATTTATATTATTTGGCGCAGTAAATGTTGCAGGAAGTTTTCGCATGAAAAACATTGTGTTAACGTTAAGAAACTTTATTAAAATTATACTTTTTATAAATCATGGGTAAAAGTTGGAAGATGTAACGAATTAGATTTTGTGTAGTTCAGTTATAATTTTATAATAACTTGTTAAATGAAATAATTTATGAAAATTTTCTTTCGAGGCTTCAATGCAATTTGCAAGCTTTCTTAATGCAATTTTATTATAACTTATAAAAGTGAATTTGTTCGATATTAAAACACAAGTAAATTCAACCTATTGTTAAACTATCCTGTAAAACAACCTCAATACTGCAATTTTAATTTCGCCATACTTCAAGTACTTCCCACCAACCACCACCTTCAAGACCATCATCCTCGCCCATCAAAATAAAAAAATCCAGCCCGCACCAACAAACACAAACCCCCCACACCCACCTCCCTCAAAAGAATGCGCCGCGCCTCCTTATCGAGCTCGGCGGTGTATTTTTACGCTCGATAATTCGGCGCGTAGCTGCGATCTAATTGTCGTCACTGCCGCTCGCGCGCGAGCGAGCCAGTCGAAAATAGCCCGCGGAGAGCGACTGCTCGCACGTGTGCATACGAGCGATGCGCTCGAGCGATGCGGGCGGAACGGAATTTTCGCCTACTGCTCTCTGCGGGACTGCTTCGTCGATGAGTAAGAGGATTTTGGCATTTCAGAGGGGGCCGTGATGCTTTTGTTGCTGTTCGGCTGCGTGGAGGTTTTGTTGTCTTTTTGATAAGAGGGTGGTTGGTTGTTTTACGGCGGCGGGTCGGTGTGCTTCGTTCTTTGGGTTATGAATGGATTATGTATGTAAAGTTAAATGAATGCGCTTTTGGGTCAGGTTCAAGGTCAAAGCCATTTCCAACTCGGTAGCGATGTTATTTAAATGGTGGTATTAGAAATTAGTTTTTTGTACTGCTTGAATTCTTGCTTAAATTAGTATTGTTAAACATTTTTTGTGTTTTGCTTTTCTTTATAATTTATTATTAAATATAAAATAATTATATCAAAATTAAAAAAAAAATTGAATAGAAAATTTACTTTATTTAAAGCATTCTTGATAGTTCTTCTATATATAGATATCGTTTGTTTATAAAATACGTATAAACTTATTAATTAATTAGCTGTTAATTAAAAAAATATATTTCATTCATATTTACAACAAGGACAAGCAACGAAATACTTTAATTAAAACGCGCAAAACTAAGCAAAATTAACAGTTAATTTTTATAAAGAAACCTCGGATTAGAAAAAGAGGAGAGAGAGACTGTCGATTAAGTAACGCTTCGCTTCTCGTCTGGTTCCCACACGTCTCTTTCTCGTCGTTGCAGTCCCTCACAGTTTTTCTCCCAGCCGTAATCGTACTCGTGTGTGTATGTGTGTATATGGGTGTATGCGTGCGCGCGAGCTCGTCGCCTTATCGGCTTAATTGACTTTTTAATTGTTCCGATATCAGCGGAGCTGTTTGTGTAGTGTGTAAGACATGTGCTTGTATTTTCGGATTTGATTTGATTCTTGGCGTTTCTAAGTAAGCAGAAAATTACGGATCGTAAATGTTTTTAGTGAAAAATTCTTTATTTATTTGATTGGAAGAATAAAAATATTCTCTCTAGGTTCAGTTAATTAAATTGAAATAATGTTTTTAATTATTGAAATTTTTTGATTTTGAAAATGCAAGAAATTTTTGGTTTAATACCTTCTTATAATTTGAATTGTAAAACTTCTTATAACTGGAAAAAATTGTATAAATTTTTGGTGAGCAATTTACGTGTCATCAAATATTCCTACAATATTGTCTTCGGTAATTAACTCTTCATAATCATTAAAGAAGTATACACACATCGCTAGTCTTTGGAATGAATTTATAACAAATTCCACTACATTTTGTGTTTAAACTTCATATAATTTAGAATTTTTTGAAGACAATTAAAAATTAATTATTGAAGTTCAAATTTATCAGACTATAACGATTATTGTAAAATATTAATCAACTAGAATAATAATAATATAATATTACTTCAAGACTACTACAATATATTAATACATATGGTATATATATTTTTTATTATGACTTTTGATCTAATTAAATGATATCAGAACATCGAAAACTTCAAAATTTAAAGTTAACCTACAGATCTTCAGCTTTAATTTTTGAAATTGCAGAGACGTACAAAGACATTGTTAATTATTCTCAGTAAAAAAAAAATACCCAACACTATACCCAAATCCACTCTCAAAAAACTCAATGTAAACGAACCAAAAAAACAGTCCCTCAAACCCCCCCAAACAAAAACTAACCACATCTCACCCTTTCTCTCCCCAGACGGACCTCTGCGGCATAAGATGGAGGAAGCTGGTGTGGGGCGAGGTGGCGGGCGGCTTCGGCGGCACCCTCCTCGAGGACCCGGTGCTCTCGTCGTTCTCGCGCTGCCTCGCCGGCGACATCCTCTGCGTCTGGCGGCGCGTCTCGGCCTCGGCGACCCAGGCGAGCGCCCAGGCCGCGGCCGCCGCCGCAGCCACGAATCTCTTCGACCTGAACTCGATCGCCCCGTCGCCGGCGCCGCCGCCGCTCTCCCTCCAGGCGGCCAAGGAGCTCTGGATATTCTGGTACGGCGAGGAGCCCGATCTCTCAGGTCTGGTCTCGCCCGAGCTCATCGCTTGTGGTAAGTTCAGCTTCTTTCTGCTTTTTCGTTTTGATTTTTGATTGCGTTCTTGTAGTTATAAATAGTTGGTAAGAGTATCGGCGTGGGATGTCCGAGTCTTTACACGTCAGGTTGTTGTGATGTGGAATCTTCTTAGAAAACTGCGTAGCGTACTATAATAATAGTGTCTTAGTATGAAAAATTCACCTATATTGTGTACTAGAATTTTACGCTTTGACTATATGCAGTTTTTACTTTATTGCGTTCGAATCGATCTATGAAGCTTGAATCAATTTTACAATCAATCGATTAAACTCATCAACAAGCAATAAAATGAAAAATTTACATTAATTTCAACCTCGCTCTCCAATATTAATCTAAAACAAAACTTTAACATCCTGCACACCCACCTTGACTCCAACCACCTAAATGCACCTCCACACCCACGTCCCACCCCCCATCCCAACCCTCCACTATACCACCTCCTCCCCAACACCCAAAAAAATGAAAACCAACCTCCTCTCCCAAAGTCGAACTCCTATATACACTCGTCCCTGACAGTTAGAGCAAGAAGTCAGAGTTGCGCGCGCGCGCAGGCAAAGTCGGGCGGCGCGCTTATATATATATATACGTATAGCACAGAGCCGCTGCTATACGCCGGCGGCGCGCCGCTCTCGAGGAGGTCGCTGAACCGGCTTCGCGGCGAGAGCCTCTTTTACTTGGCGCGCGAGCGAGCGCGAGCTTCTCCCTCCTTTCTTTTCTTGCCGCCGCGAGCGCGCGAGAACCGATTGCGGAACCGGCGAGTAACCGTTAAGCCTAAAAAGAAAGCTCCGCTCTCGCGGATCGGGCTCGAGGAGCTGAGAGAGGAGACGGTGCATTGGGATTTTTAGGTTGAGTTTTTTTTTGTTTTTGATTTTTTTCAGGGGGTGTTGGAATTTTGAAGATTGTTTTGTTGAGGTGTTTGTGAGGCGATTGTTGGGGAAGGTGTTGATGCGCGATTACTTGCTGTCTTATGTGAATGGTTTTTGGTTTTAGGAAGATTGTTGAGATTGATTACTTGATTGTTAGGATTATTTAGAATTATTTATTGCTTCAGTAAATATTAGATAAAATATTCGGAATGAAAGAAAGTAATAAGTCTTTTACTACAATATTATGCAATACATTGATATTGAGAATAATACTGAAACTCAACAAGTAGTAGTGTCCGTGACTAGCCAGACGAATGGTTTTTGCGTACTTATATATACTTAATATGATTTATATCCTAAAGTCATTAAATCAAATTTATTTATTATTTTTCTTTTGTAATAAAATAAAAAATTGTAGTACTTAATAATGTGTTGAGAAAATTGCGTTTATAAACACTAATTTAATGGAATAAACTTTGACAGCAATAACGAATTTTTTCAACGCGTTTCTATTACTTAGATAATTCAAGCGAGTGTTTATGTAGAATCTTAATTGCAAACAATAGGCTTTTTGTGACGCTTTCTATTCCTTACGCACTTACAATAAACACGGAAAAAATTGCATACATAAAAAACGTATTAAATTCTGCAAACAGCACATCGCATTTAGAAAATCTCCATAAGCTTATTTAAGAATTTATACGGCCGGCGCGTTAATTTGCTATACAAGGCTAGTTTGTTTATGTATATTTTTTCGTATTATAATTCACGTGTTACAAAAACTTTCTAAAACTAAAACGGAAATTTGCATTAATAAATCCGGTTGCATTTCCGGAAAATTACGCACGCAATCTACATAATAAATCCTTCCTACTAAAAATCAACATTCCTACCATCGAAAACTAATGAAAACAACATAAACACCATCCTTTCCAAACCAACAAATCACCCAGTGCCTCATCCAACTCTACACTCACCCATCCTCTCACACCGATCCATTACCGCAAACACTTCAATCCTATCGCAATTACCACACTATCAAAACAATCCATCCATATACCTCTCGCAAAGGGAAAGCGCGCGGCGTCTAAACCCGCGCCTCCTTTTTCCCGGCAAGTGTCGAACGCCGCGACAATTGACGTTTTCGCGCGCGGGAGAAGTAGCGCAGCCGAGCGGGGGCCTCCTTATGTAAGAGCCCCGCGCGATCCTGGCAGAAAAACGTGTGCCTCAGGAGCGTGCACTAAATTCCCGGCGCCCCCTGGGGGAGACGGATGCGGCCGAGCCGCTCGGTTTCTTTCGTCGTGAAAGTTTCAGAGAAGCGGAACGGCGCGGAGAATTGAATTAGAGAGATAAGGCGATGGCGCTTTGGATCTATAATTGGCTGGAGATATTCCGGGCTATTTGTTATTGAAGCTTTTGCATTCGGCTCTTGGAATAGCAAAGCTGCGAGTGAATAAAAAATCTGTTTGGAATTAGAGTCGATATATAGCATTCGCGCGCGCGGTGAAGTTCTATTATTAATGTTTAGACAGATGTCAGCGATAAGAAGCGGAAAATGTCTTGGGCGCACAATGGATTTTCTTGACTTCAATGCGACGCTTTGGACTTCGCGTTCGGTCGATACGGCGATTAACCCGAATGAATTTGTAATACAACGGAGTAGCGGGCGACGTAAACTGAAGTGAAAAGGCGCATAACTTGGAA
Source organism: Eupelmus azureus (assembly GCA_030522685.1). Classification (NCBI taxonomy): domain Eukaryota; kingdom Metazoa; phylum Arthropoda; class Insecta; order Hymenoptera; family Eupelmidae; genus Eupelmus; species Eupelmus azureus. The sequence goes on along the minus strand of JAPYZA010002902.1, from coordinate 5,249 downwards.
GTAAGTAGCGCGCAAGACCACTGCGTATAAGCCGGACTCTGTCGTTAATGCGCGTGCCCTAATTACCGGCCGCCATCAAACACTTAGGGCTTGGCAAATTATGCAGCAACCTTACATACACTACAATTGCGCGCTGCGCGGCTAATCTAATTATTTCATTTGCGGCGCTCGGCTCGCTGGAAATTAGCCTGGCAAAAGTCATTCCGCGTGGGCTTGTCTATGCGGCCGTTGTATAACTCGGGAGCGCTCGCCTATTGCATATTTGTTGTATTTGCATCGGACCGTAACTATAATTGGTTCTTACTGCGTATATAAAGAAGGCGTAGAAAGAAGGCGCGTGTGTAACGGCGAGTGTCAGAGAATTACAGCAGTGAAGTTTTGAATTGAAAGTAAAGGAAGCATAGTGTGATGCTCTTCACTTTACAGCTCTCGTTTTGAGTTGAATAATTACAAGTTGTAGGTGGTGAGTTTTTACTCTAATTACAGATGCAAGGTCACCTTGATTGACCAAAGCTTCTGTGACTTCAATCCAAAAATTACCTCTCAAACCCCCCCCCCCCCAAAAAAAAAAAATAAATCAAAGCTTACAATCGCACCAATCATCCTCGAAAAAATCGATCGCAAAATCAATCACCAAGAAAAAAAAAACGATCGCAAAACGCATATATATAATAAAAGCGGCTCGTTAAGCGGCTCTCGAGGCGTCACGCGCGCTTAGCCGGGCGCGCTGTATACGCCGGGGGATTATAATACGCGTAAAAGGCTATAGTCGGCGCGCCGATGCCCGAGCGCCAGCGGAATAATGAGCGCTGCATATAGCCTGCCAGTCTACGAGCGGTGTACATATCCTCGCGGCGCGTGAATTATCTTTTTGCCTTTGCGCCTTCGCGGTAGCTCGCGCGCTCGCCTATATACACGCGTACCATTGTTCTTCGGAACGATGACGTTTGATATACCCCCGTTTTTCAGTGGCGCTTTGTCTGTCGCGCTGCGAGACGTTTTTGTTGTTTTGGGTTTATTGTTGAGTTTTTTTGAGGGGAATGAGAATTTTTGTTGGTTGAGGTGTTTGGGACGATTGGAGTGTTGAGGTGTAGCTGAGCTTGTCGGCGAGATGATTATGTAATCGGATTATTCAACGCGGATTGTCTGCTCTGAAGTGAACTTAAAATTAAATATTTATAGATCGCGTGAAGTCATGTCAAGTCAGACCGTGCTACCTTAATTAAACCGATTGCCCGTTTTACTCCTCTGAATATACATTAACCGTCTCGCCAACCTTATCCAATTCTTCGCAATTAAACATACCCACAATCCAACGTCCAACCTCGCAGAACAATCCCTCCCACAAAACAAACCCCAACCTCCAAAAATCTCCCTCCTCCAAAAGCACTCCCAAAAAAAAACCCAAAACGCTCAGCTATCCGCTCTCCGATAAACACCGCACACTCACTCACATCCGCTAGCGCCAGCACGCGCGACTCTCTCGATATTCCGGCGGCGCAGGCGCGGGCGGGCTGTCGGCCGATAACACAACGACCTCCCCTGTATACGCGGCCCACGTAGCCGGCGTCTAGATAAGGTATACGTACAGGCGCGCGCGCACGACGTCAAGCCGCGCGTCGCCGGTGCATGCGCCCCCGCCGCGGCGCGCTCGCTGCTCTTTCGCCGGCCGCTCTCATATTGACGTCATGCGGCGGTGTCTCCGCAGCGGCCAAGGAAAATTCCCGAGAGAGAGCTGTCTGAAGTGAGGAGGAGACGCTTTGATCCTGGTGTATGGATGCGCGCGCGGTCTTTGTTTTATGGATGGTTGGGAGAGGTGGGTTTTTTTGGTTAGGTGTGGGTGGAGGAGGGGTGAGAGGTGGTTGTTTGGGGGATGCTGCGTTGTTTTGTTGGATGTGGTTTTGCGCTGTGAGTGGATAGAGGTAGTTTAGAAATACGATGTCAGGATTGAGAGTTTGTTTTATGTTGTATTATGATTGATGTAACAAATTGCCTAATTTAAATTCATTAGAATCTAGAATAATTACTTAAAAGTACTTGGTTATTTTAAACAATAAAAATTACTGCTTAGTACGCGAAAGTTTCATCTCCAAAAGAAACGCAGCATACATTATCAAAGTCTAATGTCTCGAATTAACACCGAATTTCCGTAAATTTTCATAGCATATTCCACACACACACCAACAAGTCATCAAGCTCTCATAAACTACAAAGTTACGCCGAGCCAGCTCGGCCATTTGGATTCGTTAAAGCGGAAACAAAATATACTCTAGCCTGAAGTTAAAATGGAAATTTGCTCCGGATGCATGAAATTTCTCTGCGCGGAGATTTAAAAGGTGGAAAATACGAAGAGTGTTACGATGGCTCATAGATACAGGGTTTGGCTTCTTCGACGGATAATCTGGATTACCGCTGGATCGAACTTACCTGCTGCCTATTTACACGCGTATACTTACATTCTTAACGTTAAATTTACTTTCGTTTGTCGTGTAAACTTTACTATAACGTAAGACTCTAGTTGAAACTAGTAGAAAGTACATTGAGCTCGAATGTAGCGGTTATTCCTAATGTATTTTTCGGAACAAGCTTTAATGCATTTGAATAATTCATCGTTCTTCTGTTGTATTATTCAGTCTTGAAAATGCCTGATAAAATCTCGTTGAAAACCGCGCTTTTTAAACATTTCCCGATCAGCGTTATTTAAACATAACGAAACGTCCCAACTACCTTCCACCCACAAAACCTTCTCCCAAAGAGCCCGCAGAACTCGCACACATCATCCCACTGTCCCCCCGTCATCCAACAAAAGTCCAGCCCATATACATCCGAAGCAAGAAATTCTAAGCCTCCGGGCTTTACATCACCCTCGGAGCGAAGCTCATCCCTCAACGCAGCGGCTGAGCAATCGTCCGTGCGCGATATAGAAAGAGCCGCGGCTGCGGCGGCGGCGTGGGAGAGAGGAAGACAAACGCAGGCGCAAGTGGGTCATTGCCACTGGATCGAGGCGCCGTGACTCTCGGAATTTTCAGGTTGCTCGAGAGCGAGCACGTATGTATGTGCCGTGTGTACACGTATGCGAGTGCGGCTTTGTGCCTCGGGGATATAGGAGTAGCTGTGTTGATTTTATCGGCTGCCGAGGATCGAAGATTCGCGGCCTGGTGTCTCTTTTGTAGGGTGCGAGGGGGAGGGTGGATACGTGTGGGTTGATGGAGGAGTATCGATGTTTTTGGCTGGGGTGGGTGTGGGTGGTTTTGACGGAAGATTGGGTGGGGTTGCTATGCTCGGTGATGCGCTTTTGAGTTTGTGTATCGGAGTAAGTTCGGGTTTGCAGGTGAAATATTGAGGTGGGGAGAGATTGGATTTCGGGTTGCGTCAAAATTTTTATTCTTTTGTAAATTGTGATAATTTATTAAAAATGAAATTTAAATTTTTTGTTGTTAATTTGCATATGCATCACACGTTTTACTTTTTAATATGAACTCTATATACGTATACTTATCTCTGTATGTATACATTTACATTCGTACACTATATTAAAACACAAAAAAATTCATTTCAGCTTAACAGCTCACTCATTCACCCTAAACTTTCAGTAAAAATGTTAAACCTGTTGATTTAACTCAAGCCTAAGAACAAACAGCCGCTCACAAAGACCATAACCCTCCACCCACAATAACAACAATTCCCAAACAAAACCTTCACCAACCATCGCTCCAACTTCCCCATAATAACCCCAACGCAACGCAACGTTGCATCCTCCAAAATTCTCTCTCTCTCTTGGCATCAGGGGCGGGGAAGAGTCGGCGACACGGCGAGCTGGCGCGCGCGCACGGCAGAGCGGCTATCGATCGAAAAGAGGCGCGCACGTGTCCGTATGCCTCCACCTCCGCAGGGCTGCGGCTCTCTCCTCTCGCTCTCCCCCTGTGTGCTTCGATCCTTCGGACTTCGCGAAGTCGAGCCTCCGCGCTTGCGCGCTGCCCTGTTGGATGTGTCTGTATACACACAGACGCGTATAGGCCTTCGTTTCGGGGGCGCGGATGCTTTTCTCGAGTGTGTAGCTTTGAGAGAAAGAGAAGCGCTGGCGTCTTTTGACGAGCCGCCGATGAATTTCGTTTTGCGCCGCTCGCTGGAATTTACTTTTGCTTGTAATTACAGCGTTTGCGGGGAAATTTGGGGTAATGGTTGCGCGGGAATCGAAGCTCACCTGCGCGTCGAGCTAACAAACTTCCTGCGCGAGCGTTAAATAATTTAGTAATTTTCGCGCGGAGCTCATTTAAGCGAGAATCAGCGTAAAAATCAGAGCCGCGCCGGTATTTTTATCCAAAGCTCATTTTCCCAGCCGCTAAATGCGGATAATAAAAAGCCGATCCGTCCGCAGTCCCCGCCCCTCTCGGATCGGAAGCGAAAAAAAAAGACGCCGAGGCGCAGACGTAAAAAGCGGGCGTGCTAAAGCGCGCGCGAAAAAAAAAGAGGAACGAGCTCTCGAGTGCATCGATTTCTAAATTTGTTTTACAAGCTCCCGCTGCTGCTGCCGCTAGCTCGTGCGACATGGAAAATCGGCCGGCCCACGTTCAGAGCATTGTAATATGCGATGAATTTTTACGCGCCGTCGGAAGATCGAATTAACTCTAGGCGGCTCTGTAGTTATGTGCTTCGTTTTTTTATTAACGGCTGGTGTAGGGTGCTTAATATCTTTACGCCGTGCGCTCTCTGGTTTTTCTTTATTTTGCGCGCGTTATCGGATGTGTCGTGCGCGCTGTTTAATTAAGGACGCATGAGTTGTTGGTTATTGTAATTAATTGTGCATTAATGTGATCAAGGGGCTGTTAGTCGGTGTTTTCGTTCAACTGAATATTGTTTCGTAAATGGAAAGTCGAAAGCTTAATTAGGATAAACGTAACGAAGAAACGTAGAGTTTTTGTTTTTGCAAAATTGGTTTTAGTTTATGAAATATTTTTTTATCTTTGAATAAATTAAGATAAATTTTTATTTATCTACTAATTATAAACTCGTTTAACAACAGGTATCCATAATAAAAACTTAAAATATTAGCTAAATAATAATAGGTTCCCGTTGAAAACACTTAGGATATCGTTTTTACACATGCACGCAACGAAATCACTTGTTGCACCAAAATACGAAAAATATATGTTATGCTTCCCTTCTGTAGCACGGATTTCATGCTGACAAAGAAAGTTAATTATTAACATGATAATAAATGCTTTACTTAGATTTATTGAGATATAAAC
>JAPYZA010002901.1:0-27020 GCA_030522685.1 Eupelmus azureus | reverse complement strand
CATACATACACACACACACACACACACACACACACACACACACACACACACACACACACACACACACACACACACACATCCATACAGACATTTTCTAAAGTCATGTGATTTCAACTTCTAACACTTCTAAACATGTTTCTAAAGCAATTTGACGAAACTCAAAATTTTACTATTACAAAGCTTCCTCTATGAGGAAGCAATAAATATAAGTAGATTTTGTTAAAAGTATTAAAATATAAATTATTTCTAATTCTTTTATTATATTACGTTAAACACATAATGTGGATATAACTTAACCAAAAATTGCAGTATCAAACGATTCACTTATAAAGAACAATGATTGATCAATCCACTCAAGACAATTAAAACTGCAAATCGAAACGATCTCTCGATATATCTCATCGGCAAGTTGAGCAAAAAATAAACAATTCATATCTTCAACTTTTCCTTTATCTTATCCTTTATACTCTTATCCTTTATATTCTTATCCTTTGCCCTCTCCTCCTTTACCCCCTTATTCTTCACCTTCTTCTCTTTGATCGGCCGGAAAGACTCGACTGGCTGCGTGTTGCGCTTGAACATGCGCTTGATGGCTTCAAAGCGCTCAGCCAGCCTGATTTTCGAGGCAAAATATCTCCGGACTCGCTCGATCTTGGCCCGTTGACGGAAGCAGTAGTATTCTAAGATAATTGTGAGACAGGCACTGACTATGCCTATAACGACGACGAAGAAAACCCCGCCGACATGGCGTATGTTCAGGCCGTCAGTCAAGTCCTCGACCTTACTGCACCGTTTCCGGTTGGGATTGTTGTCCCACCATTTCTCGCGCAGCTTCTCGAACGAGTGTCTGTCCTGCATCAGTCGCATTCTGTGGACGTAACGAGAAAGTTTCATGTTTTAATGCGGTTTTACATAATTGGTCCATCATGAAATATCATATATAACAAAATCTTACAAAAGAAATTCAAAGATGTGTAATAAGATATACATTCGAGCATTTTCGTTAGCAGTAAAAAAGTGACATTTTACTTACAAGTCTTTCAAATTAAAAAAAAAAACCAAACTCACGCATCATCAAATTTGCTCTTGAGGTCGGCGCCCTTACGCAGACCAATCCCATAGGTCCTCTTGGAGAACTCGTTGCCTATCAGCTGGAAGCCACAATCGGTCATCATCAGATACTTAATGTCAGCCGCGTTGCCAATCAGCGCGAACTCGTTGCTCTCGGTCGGTCGACGCACCCGATTGATCGCAGCCTTAAAATTAGGTGGGAAGTTGGTATCCTCCATCAGGTTGAGCAGTTTGGTGTACTTGTCGCTCACGGGATACTCCCATACCGCCAGCTGGGCGCGGTCGTACTCCGGTAGACTGTCGTTTAATGTCATGTCCTTCCACTTTCTGTTAGAAAAAGGGTGAGGTTGAGGTGATGTCAATGTATACATGATTTTGACGTTTATGAATAGATTTTTTAATAAGTGTTTTTTATTATACAGTCCTCCTTCAGAATAAGACCAAGCTCGGTCTTGTAGGGGGAATGACTTTCTTCAAAAAGGGGTTCCTCCGCTCTAACTTTAAGTCTCTCACCGTCGAGTATTACAGTGAACCCTCTCAATTGGCCTTTCTCAATAGGATATAGTTTCCCCAGCTTCACAGCGTGAACCTTATCCCCACCCCACAGTACATGTATATTGACCTTTAGAGGACCGGCAAAAACGTTATACTCACTCGTAAAACAGACCCTCAATATGAGCCATCCGCTGGAAGTAGATGTGCTCGGACGAGTTGAGTATGGGCGCGAACTCGATCTTATACTGCTGAGTGAGATCGTCGAGCGAGTCCACGGGCACGGCGAGCCTCGATATCGTTAGCGTGGCCGCCAGGTTCGCCGTGTACGAGGCGATGATGATGAAGCCGAACAGCCACCAGGTCGCCGCGACCATCCGACCCGACACGTTCTTGGGCGTCGCGCCACCACCCTGGGGCGTCAGCGAAGTCAGGCAGAACCAGAGGCACTCACGCAGCGTGAACACTCGCTTCTCCTCCTCGTCCTCGTCCTTGTACTTGAGGCTGTTGTTCTGGTAGCTGAACGGCGAGTACGCGTCGAAGATCCACATGAGGATGCTGGTGAACAGGTAGGAGCCGATGATGCAGAGCCAGACTTCCCCGTCGAAGACCGTGACGAAGCGGAAGAGCTGGACCGGCGGATCGGGACGCTTGCGGATTATGGTGATCCCGACGGGCTCGTAGAACGGCAGGCTCATGTCGATGACGCGCTGTCTGGCTGCCTCGATCGCCAGACCGCCCAGGCCGATGTCAGCGCGCCCCTCCATTAATTCGCGGACCATCCCGTACCAGTTTCCGTCGTCGTCTATGTTGCCGTAGTCGTCGACCGCGCGGATCGTGTAGTTGAATTTGACGATTGCGCTGATCTCGTTGAGCATGTCGATGCAGTAGCCTATCCAGGTTTTGCTGGTGTTGTCGAAGTAGACGAATGGAGGCTTCTCCACGGTGACCACGCGGAAGGTCGGCAGAGTTGCCGCCTGATGGTGAGAATGGTAGTGTGATGGGGTTTTTGGGTGGAGGGTAAAAGAAGATTTAGAAATTGTTTTATAATTTAAGTATTTTGCAGTAAAAAGTTTCTTATTTGCTGTTGATGTATTTCTTTTTATTTGAAATATATAAAAAATATTTTTTCATTTCAAAACGTATATTCTTGATTATGGAAAGAGAAAAAGTATATATTTAGTATCTTATTTGAGAGCAAATAGTTTGAAACAACAGTACTTAAGTATTTTGAATATGTTGACAAGGTTATTAGTAATTTAAATTTATTACTTTGTTCATTTTGAATAATTTTGATAGGCTCGCAAATCATATTCAATAAAATATGGTATATATTTTATAAAAGTTGTAAGTATAATGAATCGGCTTTTCTCTCTATGAAATATAAACCGATATCATTTTTCTGCAAAATAATTATCCCATTTGCATCGAAAATATTTCACCTTTTACCTAATGCATGTACACGTATGTAATTTATCGTAGCCTAGATATGCATTTGAACAAAATCGACTGTCTAACGTGAATCGTATCATAAACCAAAGCCTTACCATGTCTTCGCTATACAAGATCACAACCACAGAACTCAAAGATCGCTTATATCTTCAAACACGCCACCTCTGAGATCGAAAAATGCCGACTTTCTCGTCTTCAGATACCGACACATCTAACTCTGACTGCAACGCTCAACTGATCTACGTGTCCCAGTGCATAGCAACTCACGCGATCCTTGGACCCACGAAGCGATCGTCCAATGTCGTGACCGGCAAAAGTAAACAGTGTACTGACCACGCGATGCACCATGATCGTGAGCGTTTATTTGCAAATCAATTAACCGATCATGTCGCGCCCCAGATAGTGGCTTTTTGGGTCAGAAATCGATCGTATGGCTGGAAAAATTTTCAATTTTACAAGAATTTTGAATTTTATATAGGCGATTGCTCGAGAAGATCGATCGATATTCCGGAAACGTATTAGGTGTTCAAATTTATTTACGAAACTTGCGTTTTTAGTTAAATTTATTTGCAATATATTTATGCTGAGATATGTATTTTTCATATATTTTGTACACAAAATTTCGATAACTATATTTTTTAACTAAAAAGTTTAAAAGAGTCCGATATATTTGTGGTTTATCAGCTAGTATAATTCCGGGGTTTTCTTGATTACCTAAGAACATTGACCAAATTTAAATGTTTAAAAAACATTCTGTTTTAACCTGTAAGACGTTCAAAATATACAATTTTTTTTTTAATAATCAGAGCCAAAGACATTGTCACTTAAGAGTGTTAAATCCTTTAGTTTATGCTATATAGAATCGTTGACTGCTGCCTGTAAAGAATTGATATTTAGCGAGGTTAAAATCACTTTTTCTCCCTAGTATCAAAACGTACTATTAATTAATGATTTTTTCTCTAATTTTCCAATTAATTACGCAGCTTTTAGATTATCTAATTAGAAAAGAATTTACCTAGTTAAAATTTAACTTCTATTTGTCTAATTAAGCCTTAGTCTTACATAATTTTCTGTTTGGGTGCAATTATATATATGCCTTTGAAAATAAGTTTAGAAAGGTGATTTATTTTAATTTATTTTATTTTATTGTTACTGTACATCATTGACAATACCTACACCATTGTACACTTGTAAGCATTTATTTGGTTATTAACGACGAGTATTGAAATTCGTACGACAAACAACAACTTTTTAACAAACTTAACAAATTGTTTATTTTTGTATCCTATTGATATATTTATATATTTATATTAGACTTCACATAAAATAATGAAACCATTTTATTTTTAAAAACTATTAAATTAATAAATGTAAATTCCACAACCTTATTAGTTTATTTAATCTTGTTATTATTCTTTAACTTCAAAATAAATAAATTTCTAATTCTTTTGCTAAATTAATTATTTTAGCATTTATTGTTATTATTTTACATTGATAAAACTTAAAATTGCAATAAAATATCTGCTGTAAATTTTTTGCCGCTCGAAAAATTAAAAACAATACCTTGCAATAAAATTTAATAAAAATTGTGTATTATATAGTTCATATTAAAATTAGTAACAAGCTTACAACATTAGTAGATGTAAAATCGAACTATATGTTCATAAAATGCGTACAAATTTATTTAATAAACATTTTTGTTTTTCACTCAGGACTGTTGCGTTTTTTATCAGCTTTGCTTGAAAAACGCTTGTGTACGAGTTGCAGTATCTTCAGTCTGATTTTTGTTTACTTTGCGTTTTATTTTTCTAAACATTCAAATTATTATTAGCTAGAGCACACCAAAGAATTAAACATAGTTTGATGAGTTTACAAAGCGAAAAATTCGTTTATTATCTTTTGAACCACAAGGAACTAATTCAGAAAATTCTAAAAAAATATTCTCCTTATATTTTTTTACAATGCATATCAGGTTTCTTTAAAATACATGTAAAAATATAACGTGAATCTGTTGTAAGAAAAGTTTCATAATTTATTTAATAGATTCAGTACTGATTGCCTCTATAAAAAAAAATCATGATTTTAACTGAGAATCTCTTAAAATAACTTTAATTATTCATTTTTTTAACTTTAAAAGCTTTGTTATATAACAATATCATTTTCTTCTTTTCTAAAAATTCCATTCTATTATATTATTCGAATACTTTACATTCGAAGATAAAATAAAATTTCATCTTTGTTTGCGCAACGCCAGGCTGCAAAAATGACAACTTTTCCTTTTGTCGACGCTTCTACCAATACTCCTTCAATTGCAAATAAAAATCACAACTTTATGATAAAAGTTCGATTTCAGATTGAATATTCGATCGCGCTTGTTCCTCAAACTTTTCTCGAAATTCTTTCGTTGCGAATATGTTGGGTATCTGAAGGAAGTTTTGTAGAACCTAAAAAAAAACATTTGTTAAAATTAATTTTCTTTATTTAAAGAGTGTTCGAAACAAGCACAAATACTTATTTCCCTTTGGTATAAAAATGTTAATATTTTGTTTTAATTTTACTATTGAATATAGTTCTAGCAAACTCGCGATTACCCTTTAATTTTTACTGGTAACTTTAACTGGTAACTTCTATAAAATGATCTATAGCTAAAATACCTTTCGTCTTAATTAAAAAAAAAGTATATAAATAAAAGTTTAAATGCGCACCTTAAGCCTGAGCGCAGTGTACATAGGCTCGCTGAGAAACGAGTACTCGCCCCGTATCTTATCTCGGTATTCGGCGTACTTATCGGCATCGGTCCCAAGTACAGCCATGTCGAGGTCCAGGAGGTAATGGGCATCTTCTTCACCATAAATGCCGCTAACCTTGTGTGCATCTGTGCTGTGTGTACACGCGGCCCTTAGTAATGTTTGAGTTTCCGTCAACAGTTCTGAGTCCTATGGATAATTGGTAATAGTGGTTAATTCGTTTAAGAGGAAAATGTTAAAGCAGTGTCTTGTGTAATTGTGTAAGCAGTGTCTTGTGTTCGAATAGTCGGTAAAACAGAGCTTGGATAAACGTAGAAAGATATTAATTTTTTGATTAGTAGTAGGTTATTTCTTCGGCTTTAAAAAATTCACTTACGTCAGGTATTCCAGATGCTTCGGCGAAAGCAAGGAAGTTGTCCAAATTTGGATTCTCACCGTCCAGTGCCTTTGGATCATACTCGAAGCTAAAAGCATATTTCTGATTTAGTGCAATGAATCAGTGATTTAATCGACATGATAACGAGTCTGATATAAATAAATAATTATTTGTCCACATAAAAAATACTACTGCTTACACTTTTGAAAAGGATAACTCTGGCAGGAAAACAAGAGGAGATGATAATTTTTTTGATGTTTATATGTTTGATTACATCGAGTATTGTTTTTAAAAAAATTTATTTCTAAGTCATAATTTCTAATTAATTCTTCAATAAAAAATTCTAATTTTTCTGTTACCACGATAACTAAAATAAAATTCAAATGAAGTCAAACTAACTTTTGAAAGAAGAGTGCAAGAAGCACTGCCTTGGGGTTCTTCAGTCTGTCCTTGACGTCTAGATAATGCTGCAGTTTCTCTCGCAGCGAGTCGAGATTGTGATAAGTGCGCCTCTCCTCGGAATAAATTTCCAGTATCCGCGTCAGCCAGGACTCACATTCAGCCTCATCGAGACCTTCAGTTGCTTCCTTCCAGCAGTCCTCTACCAAAGACATTGTCACTTAAGCGTGTTAGATCCTTTGGCTTATGCTAGATAGAATCGTTGACTGCTGCCTGTAAAGAATTGATACTTTTCATTAGAAGCCATTATGTAGTAACGAAATAAAAAGGTGACGTTGTATCGGAAGTGATGGTGTCAAATAAATTGATACGATATGCGATAGGCGAAGTAATAGACGAAACTTGTTTGGGTCTTGTTTAGGCATTTTACAATTATGGATCCGGATAAAGTAAAATTCAATTTATACAGTTAAATGATTTAAACATATTTATAGCCTTAAAAAGTTTTTTTGCGCATATTTAATCATATTTCATAAAAACGAAACACAAAGTTGATAATCTTAAAATTTGTGTTTTGAAAAAATTTGACAAAAATTTCTAATTTTGTTTAAATTTTTAATCAGTGTATGTATATATTATGTATGCATATATATTTTATGTATAAGCATTTTGCTTAACCTTGAGTAATAATTTTATCCCAAGAGAATTTTCAGAATTTTAGAAACATCTACGTATTTTAATTGTCTAATAATTTTTCATGACCCAAAGTGAATTATGAAAATCTCGACTACATACCCATGACTCATCCACACATAAACAAATCGTTTCGTTCATTACCTCAACAACAACCTTAATAAAGAATTCAGTGATGAGCTTCTCAAAATGAAAGTAAATCAACGCTTTGATAAAAAACTGAAGAAACCTCTTGCCAAAAAAAATTAATGACGAAGAGTTTGCTAAAACTTCGCGATCACCGAGTGTATATACAAATATATTTCCAAAATATCCCAATGCTCGGCATCAAACAGCACTGAAAATCTCGCACTGCGTGTGCACAGTTTAATTCACTACACCATCGCTACCATTCAAAATAAAATCTAAAATATTAGTTTGCCAATCACAAATTGTCTACTCACTAGCAACGATGTCAACGACGAGAAAAGAGCAGTTTAAGAAGCAGCTCCAGTGGCGCACGTACACACAAAACGCGAATGCAGCAGCAGCTCAGACGTGCGGGTGGATCGTCCGGCAAGGCAGGGCTTCTACTACTTATTGATCGAGGGGTGTGCTCGAGGTGGTAGCTTGATTAATGCTAATGCGCATGCGCAAACGGGGATGTGTTTCCCTGTTACCATTCGAACTCAAAATCGAAAGTTTCGAGGGCTACGGAAGTTTATTTTCATTTGGGGTACATTGCGCAAGCTCGAGATTTCGGTTCGAGGTAGTTCAAGTTTATTTTCAAGTTCACATAGAGGATCAGGGTAAGAATTAATTGTTTGATGCTTTCAAAATAATTTGTTTTTTTGTTTTTTTATTTTATGAATATTAAAAATATAAATACAAACAGAATTTGTATAAAGTAAATGTACAATTTTATAATAATTTAAAATTAAATTTTACTTTTATATATTATATTTATTTATGTTTAACTAAGATATTTCCTACTTCACTTTCATAAATTTTCTAAATTTAATTTTAATTAAATTTATTTTAAGCAAAATGACTTTTAAAATAAGTATAAAAGTTATGAAGTGTCTTATAAAATTTAATAATCCCAAATCATATTTTTGAAACAAAAAAACGTTATAATTGTCCCTTATGATTTTCGCCTATTATTCTCAAATGAACATTTATACTTATTATTCAGGAAATAAGATAATACAGACATACAGTAGAAAAATATAAATATTGAGCCCTCAGAAAATAAAGATAAGTATTCCTAAAAAAAGTGACAAATAATAAAATACGAATGAATAAAACAAATCAAAATTATTTGTACTATCATATCAACACCGATTACAAAAATTAGCATATTTGTGATTTCTGAAAAAATATCAGTTCTTTTGAGAAATCTTATGAAAATTGATAAAAGATAAAATATTTTGTCAAAAACTATATAAAATTTTTAGACATTTCAGAGGTCCAAAAAATATTAGTTATTGTTGGGAATTCAAAAAGTCCTAGATTTTTAAGTATCCCTTTTTTAAAAAATCAGTAACATGCTAGTCTGAAGTCCTTGTAAGAGGCATCGATATCATTGTTACTATTAAATACATTTTCACACAATTTCACACCTCATTTCGAAATCCACCGTTTCCTGATCTAAAGTAACTTACAAATAATAAATCCTATTCCCTACGCTCGAAGATACTACAGCTCCTATTGTACAAAGCTCGATCATTGCTACTCTTAGTTCTGCTTAGGTTTCCCTGCAGATAGTCGATGTACGAGGTGATGAGGTCGTCCATCTGGTACCCCAAGCCGGTCTCACAGAGAAGTTTACGACCATTCATGAAGCTTCCAATGGTCATGTGGAAGTAAGTGTCGCCTGACGACCAGTTCGTGATTTCGGTGAAGCTGTACATGGCTAGGATGTCCTTTGTACGAGGGTCGACGATGCTAACTCCGCTTTTGTTGACGGCTACCGTAATGTGCTCGGGGAATCTTGGTTCTGTCGTCTGGCGCACATCAAAGAAGGCTGAGCCAAAGGTTGGCCATTGGTAAACGATTTGGAGGAATTGTTCTTTGGCTTGGTCTTGGCTCAGATCTAGAACAATTAAATATAGAGACATAATTGGTTGAATCTAGAAATCACGTGGTTTTATTTGTGGGGATTTGCGATGATAATATGGAATGCTTACGTCGATTTTGATTGTAGGCTGCGTTTATACGTTTCTTCCATTCTTTGGGAGTCATGGCTTCTATCATGTCGATGGGAATATATTCTTGAAGCTTTGCACTGCAATTAGACATTAATTTGTTGTTGATCATCTTTTTTTCTCTAAAATTTATGGTGTAAATCTATCCTTGTAATGTGTGAATTTTATTAGGGTCATTCAAACCTTAACTTTTAGAAAGGAGAGATTTAAAATTGTTTTCAATATTTTATTCTTAATTTTACAGTTAAAAATCTTCAAAACATAGATTTAAAAGTATTTGAACAGTAATTTAGACACTATTTGTTAGAAGAAAACGCGAATATTATGTCAAATTTTCCACAGAAGAAAGATTTTACCAGAGATTATACTTAACTCTAGTCATCGAGCCACAAATACTGGTGTAATAGTTTTATAATTAAATCTATTTAATAGTACTTTTAATATCCTGATAGAACCATTGTAATAACGTTTTAAACGTTATGTTTTATTAGGGTAATTATTAAAATAAACTTGAGACTTACTGTATTTGTGATAATTCTTCTTTATTATCTCCATGGCCACTGATATAAATCAAAGCGGCCAAATCGATTGCATCCTTTTTGCTACACTTGTGGTACCCTAGTAAGTATTTTGGTGCTTCTTGATAAAAATGGAATTTTGAGTCGGCATTTTTATCGTTTCCAGGAAAGCAGTCAATCCATATTTTTTTCATAAACAGAACTTGATACTTTGGTTCCAATGGCGCATCGGTTTTAACACGTCTCAGGCGAATTATCCAATCGATGACTTCTCTGATGAAATCGAAGAAAAAGTAGTATTGCGGTACAGATATAACACGATCCTCAACTTGGAAATATAAACTGAAACCTTCTTGTCCACGCAATTGCAATTTTCGTGATATCTCATCGCACATATCTAGTGCTCGTGTAGATGAATGAATCTGATGAAATAGATTTTACAAAATTTGTTGAAACATATATACACTTCGAATAAAGTTGTTAAATTTTCAGAAAAAGATAAAAATATACCTCAAAAGCGGCATCCGTATCATCTGGAAAATAAATTTTATGGAAAATCTTTAAGTTTTTGAACCTTATTGCCTCTACCTCTAAAATATAAGGTGGATGTATTCTCATTGTTCCAGATTTTGTAATTCTTCGCAATCTATTCAAACAATCTTTTGCTACAACATTATCTCTAGAGTTCAAAAACAATTCTAATTCTTTGTAAACTGTTGAACTACACGGCATTATTCCAGTTGCCAGCCACATTAGTTCCCAACCACGTTCCTCACTTAATCGAATCTTATTGCAGGTAAGCTGTCGCATTCTGTAATTATAATAAGGTATTTTAATAGGAAAAATTAGATGATTTGTTAAACGAATGATGTTTTCCAGGGGCGAGAAAAAGTAATAAATAGTAAAAATAGTTTTTAAGTGATTTTCAGGCTTAGTTAAAAATTGTCTAACTTTGTCTAAGATATCTGATGAGTATGGCATTTGTGTTTTTAAAAAAATATAGTATGGACAAAATATATCAACGTTATGAAAAGTTTTATATATATTTTTCATTTTAAAAAAGTAGTCGTGCTTACATCTTTTAATGCTGTACCAAATATCTTATCGGTATGTTCGGTAATTATTCTTTGCCTATTACTAGGAAGATCACCCATATATCTTAAAATGTTCGTAAAAATTTGAATAGCTTGTTGGAATTCTTCTTCTGTATTTGCTAGTTTTGCGAGCAGAGGTGCTTTAAGAGGTTCTCGAGTGTGTTTCCACAATTCTTCAGAGATATTGCTCGTCGAGGATGAAACTCCGGATCCAGGTGTGATAATTGCATTTATACTGGGTCGAAAGTGATCCTTTGCAAATTTTTTTAAATTATGCTGCTTTGATTCCATAAATTTCTGGTCCAATTCTTGTTTCAGAAATTTCGCCGATGTTTTAGAGGTGAAATTTGTTTTAAAAATTTTCTGAAATATTTTATTATGTTACAATAAAAACATAAAGAATATTAATTATAAATAATAAATGTTTGAACCCACTGTCAGTTGTGTTGACGGTTTATTTATTGTTGGTAAAACATACACATATTCACAAGGAAACTTTCCTTTGATTCCATTTTTTTCTCCAGATCCCCATGGAGACGTTAATATTACACTTCCTGTACAACTCTCTGTCAATTTTATTACATCACCCTTTTTCAATGACAATATCTCTTCAGTATCGTCTGTATATAAAGTAACAACAAAATTATTTTATATTATTTATAATTAAATACGCAGTGCTATTGATAATCTGATACGCTTTTAAATTTGAAAAATTACCATCATTTGGATAATCCTGAATTGCGACAACATAAGTTGATCTTTGTTTAAGACCATCCATAATATAATTTACGAGATATACAAAACTTTCGGAATCGACGCTTTGAAAAACGAATTCTTCTCTTTGAATGGTTGAAATAGTTAGATTATGCAGAAATGTATTGTCATTTCTGAAAAAGAGAAATAAATGAGAAATGAATTAAGATTTTAAATTTATATTTTAACGTATTTCTATATATACTTTTGATAATTGACTTCGGATATTTCTAGAAAAGAAAATTTTTGGAGTATATGCTCTTTATTGTCGATGAAATAAACACCGGTAGAATTAATAGCAATAATTATTTCATCTAAATCAAATTCTGGACCAAATATTTTGTTTGCTTCGTAGAATTTAGAAAATAGTAGTGACCAAGTATCTTTAGCAAATATTACAATATTTTCTTTGGCTTTAATTAAATCTTTATCATCACTTTCACATGTACTAAATTTCTGAAAAAAAAGAGAAATTTAATTTTTAATAAAAGAAATATATTATTAACTAGAGATTTTGCCGGGTGTAATCGTCAGAAAGTTATAGCAGTTCTCTAACTATTCAATAATTTATATAAATTATTTCTTATTTTCATTCATTTTTTGTATTACAAACCTCATGATAAGTTTCCGCTATTAATGTTTCCAATTTCAATGAAATTTGATTGGAATTTTGCTGAAGCAGATGACTAGGTACGTATGGTTGTAAAATGCTATTTAAGTTTTTCGGTACGGTTTTTGAACGATATTGAATATATAACTGATGCGCTATGATCATAGCTAAGTCATTATCCTTGCAAATAAAAAATTATTATTATTACTGTAGAATACAAAATATGAACTATAGTAAAGATAAAATTATTTACGTCCTGACACCTATATTCTCCAAATTTAACACCATTACATATTTGATGATAAATAAGATTTGTAGAAACTGAATCGATAACGGGATTATGCCATGGTGAAAATATTTCTTTACGAAACAGTAGTCGCCATGTTGCATCCCTCTCAGAATGACCCTGTTCTTTCGCGTACTGCTCGCACTGTGATATAGCATCCATTACATGATCTCTATATGAAATAATATTTTAAAGTAATTGTTGATGTAATATATAGTTTTATCTAAGACTAGATTTGCAATAGTCGTACTTCTCTGAGCCTAAAGATAACACCTTATCGTCGATCGTAATAAAAAGTGAAAAGCCAAAGGTGTCTTTAAGTTTTATACTATCGGCTAAACTGGCAACGATTTCTTGGGCAGTACTCGCTGAATCAGCCACTACTGTTTTTAAATTACCATCCATAAAAGTTACTTTCAGTAATATTGGCTCTTTATATTTTACTGACTAAGGGTGTCAACAAAAAATACTATGATTACATAAAATTATAATTTTGAAGGTATACCTAAGATTCATTAGAAATCAAATTAATAACACAAAACCTGCATTTCAATCCAACAAGGCGGTTGAGTCCTTGAGCCATTTCTGTACGTTCTCATTAGTCTTTTTTCGCAAAATGGTGCGTAATCTGCAGGTCCAGTTTTAATAAATGATGTGAGATAATTTATGAATTTATCGGATGGCGCAAAACATCCAATGCAAAGTGACAAAAGTACCCAGCCTTTTGCGTGCGAAGTCTTTGACGGGTTGTTTATCAATTGTTTTACAATTTGGCAATAAATTTCATCTTTCAATTCTGGTCGGAGTATACCATGGCCAATAATAAAATGTAATTTTTCTAAATTTGTTCTTTCCGTATTTAGCCAACTTTCGTATTCATCATTAATAATTCCTTGAAAATAATATACGAAATAATTTGATATTTAATTATACATTGAAAAAGTTGCATTTTTAATCATAAAATAACATAAAATACCTTTTGTAATAATATTATTTAATTTATTTTTCTTTTTTAGCGTCATTCTTAAGAAATGTTGATTTTCTTCATTTATAAGTTTATCATAGCTATCAGTTCTGTAATAATTTTTTGATAGTGATTCGGTAATAGTACTCATAACTGTTTTATTGCTGTAATTTTCAGTAGGATTTTCAGGTTCCGGTAAATCTCCCATGAATCGAAAAATTGTTATCGATAATGCTTTAGCCGCCTATAAAAACATTATATGTTACATTTTGGTTTTCTTTATATCAATTATTATCAATTCTATTATAATACGTTTATTTCAATTTAACACTTGCCAATTGATCAGATAGATGTGGAAGATCAAGTAGCGATTGATTGAGAGGTTTCTTAGAATAATGTGGAGCTGCATTTCCGGTAAAATAAATAGCTGCAAATTTGTAAAAGTCATAAGACATAAATTCTGAATCTTTCACCTTGTTGGCTATTCTTAATGAATTATTTCTTGAAATATCTTTTTTTACTATGGCCTGGAAAATTATTTCTTTATTTTTAATCCTAATTTATTAAAATCTTTAATATATAAATAACGCATTTTACTTACTGCATATATTTCACCAGATAAATTTCTAGAATGTCCGTTTCTTGGATCTGTATCTAAGAAATCAAAAATAGTGTCTATGTTATTTTCTGATTCTCTATTGCTAGCCTGTATTGAATCATTGATTGGATTTTTTTTCAAGCTACTAGTTGCAGTTTCTATTTTATTCTGAAGATCTTGCATTTTTTTTACTTGTATTTGTTTTCGCTAAAAATTTGAAATTAAATTTATTTACAAACATTAATTTATTGTATTTATAGATCTGAAACATTTTTAAATCTATTATTTACCTTTTCATTACAAATTTTTTGCACTAGGTGACGGCGACACAGGGCCTAAAAATAATTTAAGATTCTTAGATTTTAGAATGATGCACAAAAAATAATTATTTCCTCACCTGAAGTGATATAATGATTTTACGTTTTCTTAAAAATTCTGCTTCATGATATCTGGATCTGATTCGCGATTGTAGACGGAAAATCCCTATTCGAAGTGCATTAAATTTTCTTTTTGGACCAAATCCTCTCCAATATTTTTGAATTACTATTGCAGCATTTCTCATTTTTAAGAATCTAATATTAACAAAAATTATTATTCTTCTCTTCTTTTTTCGAACAGTTAGTAAAAATATTAGCTACCTTTTTCTAGCAATCCACATCCTAAGATTTGTTTGAATAATCAAAGCATTGGCCTTCAAAGCTTCGTCCCTTTCTTTTTCCAAAATTCCTTGTTGATAATTTTTAAGAAACACTTTGGTATGACCAAATCGATAATCGTGCTCTCGCGTGTTTAAAATTCTAGCACAGATTTTTTCTGTCATATATTTTTTATCGTTTCTTCGAGAAGGTTCGATTTCTCGTGCTAATACACGAAAGTACTCTGTGAATTCATTATAGTCATAGCGTAGTGGGTATCCAGTTTGCCGAATTTTTGCTGTGTCTAGCAAGCCTGAATAACGTAATTGCCGGTAACAAAGTATTCTATCAAAAACCTGCAAAATTCGATGTCTTATAATTAATAGTAATGAATCAATGTGAAACAATTAAAAGATAATTCAGAAATATGATAGAAACGACCGGATATTGTAAAGCATGTTAACAAGAAATATTAAAGATAAAAATTCACCTGAGGTAATTGACTTTCATTGGGTTTGATGCACCTTATGAAAAAGGGATTGCAGCTGTGTAATGTATTTAAAAGTGAATCGAGAGATTCTCGAAATTTCATAGAGAGCGTTGTCGATCGTTTGGAAGTATCGGAGTTTATTGTAAGTTCATTTTTTGCAAATAGACTTTTTAAGAAATTATTTGACGATGCTGCAATCAGTTGTTTGAAATCCTTAGATAATATATCACGATTTTTATCAAGGAATCCAGAAACTTGATAATGTACACCTCCTGCAAAGTGTACTATACCAAATTCCTCTTTTAGGTTCGATTTTGGCTTTATGAAGTAACTATTGTTTCCGTGGATTAACGAGATTTTAGACAGCATCGTTGTGTCTGAGCCCTTGAAAAAAATTATTAGTGCCTTTTTTGTGAGGAAAATAACATTTTTTTATTATTAATACATACCTTCGGGAAAATACTTTCTTCATCTAACAATGACATAATATTCAATGGTTTTATGCCTAACAAATCTATAATTTCTTGATTGTCAATGAAATCGATATTATTCCAAAAAATACCTTCGCTATTGTAGTTACTTTGTTCAATCTTAAAGATGTGTTGTACAAAGTATTGTTGCAAGCGTTCGTTTGCATAATTAATACACAACTGTTCAAAGCTATTAGTATCAAAATTTTCAAATCCAGCAATGTCTAAAATGCCAATTGTGCTTTTTGGCCGAATTTTTGGATTATGTATTGTTTTATTCGTTTCTTCAACTATTTTTTCAAAAATTTTTTCGTAAATAATTTTTGCGAATGCGTCACGAACTTCACAAGCTTGATTTTTGGATAGGTTACTGACCTAAACGGAATTTTAAAAAGCACATGATCTAATTTTTGTATTGATTAAAATCTGTTTTTATACTGGAGGAATACAATATTTGTAACACTTACTACTTGATCTTCTTTGGCATAAATAGTTCTTTTTGTTAGAACATCTACTAAAGTCTTTTCGTCAACACCTAAGAAACCACTTAATTTTTTTAAACAAATATCGTCATGGATCTCAGTTGCATCGGTGTGTGCTAAAAATAATGTTGAAATATAATATATATTATAAATTAATTTTGATACATTTAACGTAAAAATTATAAATTTTTATTTTTTATTTTATCTTTTATTCGTTATTTTTAAATAAAATCAGGAGGTATGATTTGAAAATAAGAAATCCATGTATACATTGGGTATTATTAAGTTTTATAAAATGCTGGATAAGATAAAGCCTTACCAACTATCGTTGCTTTGTACTTTAAGTTTCCTAAATGTAAAATCATTGCGAGTAAACTAATTATATTCGGTAATGTTTCCTCGTTATAATTTAATACTTTCATAGCAGCTTTCACATCTGCAAATGTTTTGGTGTCATTCCTATTCTTACATGTTGTCACCTTAAAAAGTACCATTTAATTAAAATTCTGAATTATTTAATTAAATCAAAGAACAGATATAATGAGACACATAATTACTCCTTGTAAGTATTTGTAATCAACAGTAGACGTTAGACTAAATTTTTGTTTTTCCTCATTACTAAGCCCAGCAAGTATCGAGTAAAATATGTGATAATTTCTTTCATTTTTCAGCTGCGTAACAATTCTACTTTTCTCTAACAAATAGTAATCGATTCGAGCTCCTTCGATTTCTCCATTGTTGTTAAAATGTACATTAATGTATTTACCAAACCTTGAAGAGTTGTCATTCTTTTGAGTTTTGGCATTGCCAAACGCTACGTTGATAGGATCGAAACAATCATTCGTTAGAGATTTCGTGTTTTATAAAAAATAATGCAGATTTAGGCTAACAATTACCTTCCAATATAGGATTCGATTCTAAGATTTGCTGCTTGATCCACGAATGACCGCCGGAACTAATAGTCGTTAAATACTGCAGAATTAATTTGGTACTTTCTGTTTTTCCTGCTCCACTTTCACCACTATTATCAATGAAAAGTCAAACGTAATAATTCTATTTCAGAGTTGAAAATAAAAAAGAAGTTACGATTTACTGACCTTATTAGTATACATTGATTTTGTTTAGTATTTTTCATAGTAACAAAACATTTGTCGCTCGTTGCAAATATGTGCGGCGGCAATCGTTCTATTTTTCTTTCGGAGTACGATGATACCTCATTCGTAGAATAAATATTTAATACTTGATAAGGGTTTACGGCAACTAGCATGTCACTGATATATGTCTGTAATGTTTTTAATTTTATGGTGTTGCTATCTATTAACAGATTCTTAAATTATGTGCTAACTTATTTCTTATAATTCAAGTAAATTTTTTTTATGTTTCTTTCAAAGATTTGATATATAAATTAATGCTGAAAAAGCTTAAATGTATTTGTAAGTTTATTAAAAACAGTATCGAGTTTTGTACGCTTAACAAACTTACGTAAATAATTTGATTTTTGTATCTTAGATGTAGATTCCGTAAAATGGCGTATTCCTGTAAATCTCCCAAATGGATCATATCGTCCACTGGATGGATGGATGATGCGTGAATGGTTTTGACAATTTTATCTTGGGTAATCCATTCTACCTAGTTTAAAATAAGAGATTTAATACTACTTAAAAGTCGTTGTTGAGATAAGACATTTTTTAAAGCTTTCAAGATTTTATTCATCGATCCAAAAATTAATTTCTCAAGAAAGTAATTTCTCAGATAAGATTAGACTAACACTTCACGCTGTTAACCTGAATAATGATTAGCACATTGTTTTTATTTGGTGCGGTAATAACGATCCTTCATTCTCATTGGCAAATCTTACGTTCCCTCTACGTTAATTAACACCAGCTTTATGCCTCAATGAAAATTTTACAAAAATCAACATTTTATTTCATTAAAAACAACGCTCGATTGAAAACAATCCACACTTGGCAACAAAGCCACCGCCTTAAAAATGTTATTCCAACCGCGTCAGACTGCACTCACCTTGCCGTCGTCATCCCGTATCTGTATCTTCTTTTTGTCAATTTTCGTGATCGTGCCGCCCTTGGGCACCTCGAATTCCTCCTGCACCGTCCCGCGTCCGACCCAGACATAGTCACCCTAATTATACACCACCGCATGAAACATTAATATCACAATGGTCTAAATCAACAAGCACATTAACACCTTCTACTTACGATCGAGTACATCTTGCGTCTAAACGAGAATTCGTCAAAAGAGAACTATCCAGCAATGACATTAATCAGACGTCGCGTGTCGAAAATTTAGCTTGAGACATATCGCTGAGGTGCGCGCGCCTCGACTACTATGGAGCCCGATTTGGGGCCGGCGCGCGCGCTCGCGTTTGTTATCATTAGCGCATTTTACAGATAATGAGTGAAAAGGTGAGTATTCAGCTCTTATCTGCCGATACGATCTCGGCGCGGAATTAAGTGAGCCGCGGTAGTTTTAATCGATAATCCGAGGCGTATATCTATCTCTGATTTAACCAGTTACGTTGTTATATTTATCGCGCGAGGCTCGGCTCGCTGTTTTTATCGTTTGGTGTGGTTTAGTTTGATTCGTTAAAAAATGTTTCTCTGAGTCAAGGGTAAGTGTATATATAGATTGTGACAGACGTATTTGGGCCTGCGTATGTATATGTAAGGATGTATGACAAATGTTTAAATATTATTAATTTCATTCATATTTTTGGTGTATATTATTTAAACATTATATGAAATTATAAATGAAATAATTAAACGCATGGTATTACGAACTATAGTTTTCAGAAGAAAACAAAGTATTCTCAGTTAAAGTAGTCTTATCATTTAATCTTATAGACATAACTTAATAATGCGCTCTTAAATATTGTTGGATGTACCTTTGCACATTTACATTTGCACATTCACATTTACATTTTTTTTATTAAAAATATCTACTCATGATTAAAATTAGATTGTCGTTTTGTGTTTTAAAATATTCTTGAAGAGTTATAAAGAAAATTTTGATTTAATCTGATTACACTTATTTAAAATTGTGACTATCGAATCGCAACTATTTCATTCATCTTTACGATCGATTCAGATCCATACCTTGGTTGAGTAGAATTGAATCAGATTTAACAAGGTTATGATTTTAATCTGTTACTGTACAGTCTTTATTAATCAATTGATAATTTGAATTGTTTTCAAATACTACATTTTATAAATTACTAATAATAATAAAAAAATGTTAGCCCAATTACCTGTCAAACGAATAGTTAACGGTCCGATTTATCTGGGATATTATTTTGATTCTTACATTATTCTAAAAGCTTTCCAATTTTTTTTATATTTTTTTTATAAAAAATTAACTTACGCCAAAGCTAACCTCGGCTAATCTAATCTAAGGTAGCTTAGCAGCCATCTTATCTAATTTTATAAACTACATTAAATCTACAATATTTGGATTTAGATTCTCGTGCATTTTCAGGTAAAAAATAACAAGTTTATAAATAATCGAACTTTCCTTCGTCTGGATTCCATATTGATTGAATATTTATGTATTTTCAGGTATGAGAAAGGGTAATGTCTTTAACGGATCACCTGTACTCCAATCCACATGAAAAATCCTATATGGAAAATCCATGGGAATTTATTTTTATCAGCGACAAAAGATATGAATATCATATTTTTAAATTTAATAAAAAACTATTTATCAAACAATATTAATGATAATTTATATTTAAATATCTACTTATTAATCTCTATATTAAGTGCCAATCAATTGGTAAAGGATTTTTTCTTTCAATGTAAACTATGAATCTAAAGTCATATAATTGCGTGTATATTTATGAATGTCACTGGGAACTTCGTGGCACCATCGGCCTCCGTGGCGCAATCGGCTAGCGCGTTCGGCTGTTAACCGAAAGGTTGGTGGTTCGAGCCCACCCGGGGGCGTTTTTTTTTTCATTTTTGAACTCCACTTAAAATATTTATAATTTGTTATGTTGCATAAAAACCATTATAAATTATATAGGAAATGCCAATTAATTTTTTATTTATTTACATTGTTATTAGCAGAAATATATATGAAATATATATGAAATTGATTAAAATTTAAATCGTCATATTTCATATAAGTATAAAAATGATTTTTGTTCCATAGTAAAGAAAAAGGTTTTTATAGCGTTTCTTCTACTTACTAAAACGAAAATTATTATGCCCAAATTAAGTAACGTATTTAAAATTTTCGCTTTACTAATAGTTAGTTCAATCTCTCGCCGCTAAAATCCAAATTTATAAGGGACACTCATTGTCCAACACTCAAACTTCCAATGTCGCGGCTTTATATTCACCTACACAATAACATTTCCGTCATATTGAAAATTTATATATTAAATATTCAGAGTCGACTATAAAATCGGGCCTAAGACCGCAACAATACAGCGCTGCCAGCAAACACTTGTCGCCCATCCTCTCAAAGTAGAAAATTTCACGACTACAGCGCCTCATAATCTAACCTGCGGCCAACGTAAAAACTACAAAAACAGTCGCAGCCGCTATACATCGCACCACTTTTTGCTAGTTCTCGCTTTTCGAGCACTCCCTGTATGCATAACCAAGCAGAGGGAGCCACCTCACGCGAATGGAAGTAGTATCTGCAAATCTGCTTCTGTCGACTACCTCGTGTTCCCTTTTATCATCAGGCAGCGACTCCATTTTCCTAGTCCAACGCCGCACGAGGATAACAAGGCGATAAAAAAGTCAACCCCATATAATTTGGCTTGTTACGTAAGAACAGTTGTTGATACTTTTCCCCATACATTTTTTAAGCTACGAGGTAAATAATCGGCGCTTTATTGTCACGTGCGTCTGTGATATCTACTACGATAATTACAAGTGAAAAATTCGTGGGAACGAATATTCGCCAATGCGCCGGTGAATTCTCGTTTCGTAATTTTCCGGGTGTTTTTTTCGCTTGCGGGCTTTTGAAGTTTTGTGCTTTTCGAGAAACTTGTTGTTGAATTTATTTTGACGAGCTTTTTTTATTTGTAAAGTAGGTTGTGTTATTTCGGAGCACGCGTACTTTTGGAGGTTAGGTTACGTGAACCGCGAGACAATGTTGTGCATTTAACAAAAAGTGTTTCATCATGCAGATTATTTTAATACTGTTTGTTATGTTCTTTTAGATAAACATTTCGAAAAATGGCGACGGCACAGTTGTTCAATCGAATAGGACAATTAGGTCTGGGTGTTGCTCTTGTTGGTGGGGTTGTAAATTCAGCACTTTACAATGGTTTGTTCAATTTTTGTTTACTTAATCTTTATTTTCATATGTTACATTTGTGAATGTATTTTTGTAAAATAATACAATTGCATATAACTAGAAACAACGTTATGTCATTACACATAAACATACATGTAGACAAATTATAGCTATTTTTGTTGTATTATGAAATATTGCAATCATTTTGGAAATCAATTATTTAAATGAATTTAATTATTTCTTTATTCATTTTTCAAACATATTTTAAAAAACAGTTAACTTGTATGTACTACTTTTGAGTTTATATATATATTGATTATTTTTTAAATGATTACTTAAATTATAGTTATACTTTTCAATACTTTTGATAACTAATTATTAAATTTTATACAATGTAATTTTATAATTATTAAATTTCAGTTGATGGAGGCCATAGAGCTGTCATTTTTGACAGATTTGTTGGTGTAAAAAACCTTGTAACGGGTGAAGGAACACATTTTTTCATCCCTTGGATCCAGAAACCAATTATCTTTGATATTAGATCTCGACCAAGAAATGTACCAGTAATAACTGGAAGTAAGGATTTGCAAAACGTAAATATTACACTTAGAATTTTATTCCGACCTGTGCCTGAGTCTCTGCCAAGGATTTATACAATCCTTGGTGTTGATTACGATGAGAGGGTATTGCCTTCGATTACTACTGAAGTACTGAAAGCAGTGGTAGCTCAATTTGATGCTGGAGAACTAATTACTCAGCGAGAGCTTGTATCGCAAAAAGTCAGTGAAGATTTGACGGAAAGAGCCTCTCAGTTTGGTGTTATCTTAGATGATATTTCTATTGTAAGTATATATTTGTTTTGTTCTCACTGAATTCTTTTTTAAGTTGTAGAATAAGTTTATTCAAAATTCTTACAATTTATATTAAAATTTTATAGACTCACTTGACTTTTGGCAAAGAATTTACTCAAGCTGTTGAATTGAAACAAGTCGCACAACAGGAGGCAGAGAAAGCTCGTTTCCTTGTAGAAAAAGCTGAACAACAAAAGAAGGCAGCCATTATTAGTGCTGAGGGTGATGCACAAGCTGCCTCTCTGTTGGCTAAATCTCTTGGAGAAGCTGGTGATGGTCTTGTCGAGCTGAGGAGAATTGAAGCAGCTGAAGATATTGCATATCAGCTTGGAAGATCCCGTCAGGTCATCTATTTGCCACCAGGTCAAGGCACTTTGCTGAATTTGCCTCAGTAGAATAATTAAAGTGAAAGAGTGAAAATGTTATTGAGATATTTTTATCTTGGTCTATGACCATTGGCAGAAGGAAAAAATGAAGCTAAAACCAGTTCCTGCCTCGGAACACTGTACTTTAGTTTAGCACAGAAGCCTATAATATGCATTTGTTAACTAAACCAGCATATATGATGGATGTAAAAATGTTATACTTTTGCTACATCAAAAATGTCGATTGAATAATAATATATTCGTCGATTTAACGCTTTTTTTTAATGTCATCTAACCAATTTTCTTTGCTAGGGCAATTTTTGAAAGATTAAGCTTTAAAACATACTTTGATTTCTCGCTGTTCATAAATTTATTATCATAAGGTTCTATATTCTTATAATTTTTATAAAAGTTTTTATGTAAATAAATATTTTTCGTTGAATAATCGGTAATTATATGGAAATTTCATTTAAAAGATATTAATAGCTTGAGTTATGAATGTGATACCAATTTTCAGTCTTGCATTGTAAATTTTTTACAATTATTGTGTTTTATATAATTTGCTATAATTTTAATTTTAATACGTGTAAATAATAGAAAAAAGACATAAAATTGGTATTAAATTTTTATAAAGTAAATTCAGAAACAGATTTCAAAATTTAATTTTTTGGAATTTGATAAACTTTTTTCAGCGAGTACTCAAAGATGTTTTAAACATTCTTTTGTCTACTTTGTTCTCTTTACATTCCTAGTCTCAGTGAACAAATACTAGTGAAAAATATAAACTGTTCTTGATGATACAAAAAATTTTCAGCTTTAAAAGTAGCAAAAGTACTCGGTTATTCCTAAAAATAAAAGTTAATTTAAAAATAATGACCGAGGCGGGAAATCACACTAGTAGTGTATGTAGATTGTAAAGAAAACAATTGGCATTATTATTAGTGCCATTAACAATAACAATAGTTCATTTTTGTAAAACAGGAGATCGTACTATTGTAAAAACTTTTGATTGATTTAAATTTTGTTTTTCCACAATGTTTAAATTTATTATTTGTACAGCCTTCATCTTTCTTACCTTATTTAATTACATTAATATATTTAACTGTGAAAAATTTTTAAATTATTTTCTTTTTAAAGATCTTTATTTTGTTTACAATAAAATATAATTTTCAATCAATTAAAATTTAAAATTTAACGCAAAAGAACATAGAAACCTTAATCAAGTATCATTTTTGTTACTTAAAAAAAAAAAACATTTTAATTTATACTTGCTAATCGCTTAGTAAAATTATACTTGATTTTTTAATGAAATTTCTTTAAATTCTAGAATGTACTACATCAGTTCATACTTGAGTAACATTACATAATAATATTTATGTAAGAATAAACTGTTGCTCAATAATATAAAAAGTAGATTTTATGATGGTCTGCCAATATTCATGTATTAGATATTTTTATTCAAAGATTTTGATAATAATTATTTTTTTATCTTCAATATTGTTTATAAAAGAGTAAAATTTAAGTTAAGGTCATGGAATGGATTAACCTGCCAATGACACAGAAATGCTTTAACATATCAGATTTCTTTATCTTTTATCATTGATGTCATTATCAATGTTTTTAAAGAGTTTACCACATCAATTAATTTTATTACAATTATCCTCGCTAAAATTTAGTAAACGTTGCATCTTATCATTAAAACAACTGATAAACTTTTAGAATAGCAATTGATAATATAGAATATTGCAAACTATCCACCAAAATTATTATTAAACCAGACATTTTCCTCATAACTTAAATAGTTTTCATCTTATCACAGTCAATAACAAAGCATTTTTAATTCAAGGTCTTTCACATCCAATATAAACTTCACCGTCTTTACTATCCAATAACAATTCTTCATCCTGCAAGCCAAAAGAGCCGCACGCATCTGTATACGAACCGCTGCTCATCATCATCATCCTCACGAATTCCGGCTTTTAAGCCGCGCGATTAATACATCGTTGCGTACACGCGAGCTCGCACGAAAGGAGCCGCGTCTTCGTCGATCCATCAAGCGCACCGCGGGGGGCGCCTCCTTGAAAATTCACACCTCGCGCCTTTCGCCGCGCTCCGAATGACGGAAAATCGGACGCGCTGTTTTTCTTCTGCGGGCGAATGATCGATTCGATGTGAAGTTTGTTGTGAGTTTGTGGAGTTCGCCGTTGGATTGGATAGAATAAGTACTAAAGTGGAGGTTTTTATACTTGAATATTTTAGCGGCACGTGAGGAAATTAATTAGCTAATAGCGCTATTACTCTGATTTGAAAAACGCTTTGTCTGTGTTGAAAAGTTTTTTAAAAGCTTGATAGCGCGAAAATCGATGGTTGTATGAAAACGTTTAGCAAACTGCGGAAATAAAAATACAACTTATCTCTTATTCTTATGGCATTGAGTAAGTTTTTTATTACTAAGTAAAAAACTACTTCAAAAATTATTGTAGACTCCAGTTAGGACCTTATAATAGAGACTATTAAATTATTTATGTGGATTATGACATTTTCCGATTACAAAATTAATTAGCTAGGTGTTATCATTTAAATTTTGTTAAGTTCGAATTAGGGTGGAATAAAGTGTTACATAACAGTATCCATGATTATATTAGTAATTAGGCAACGCAATTAGACCTTGGTATAATGTCTGCTTAAATTACTATTCGGGTTCAACTGAATAACAATAAAATAGAATTTCCTCAAAGTCTAATTCTGTGTTTTCCATTTCTTTAAATTATTTTAATCATTTCATAAATTAGTTCGCGATAGTTTTATTCTCAATCAAATTTTATTAAATGTATTTTAATATTTGCCATACTTACTCCTCTCATTTCGTTGCATAATTTTGGGAAAAAAAATCATAAAAACTTAAAACTACTTCAACAACTCTTTCCTTACATTATAGAAAATCGCTCTACTTGACACACCTCCAAAAAACCATAGATCATCCGTGATCCTATAACCATAACAATCATCAGCTCGATATTTAGATACAGGACTCACACTGTTCCATGCTGGAGAATCTATTAGGACGACCGCCAGCCGCGAGCTCGCGCGATAATTAAAATTTCTGTTGCATCACGCCGCACACGTGGCAGCCTTTTGTCGGAATAAGCGAAGTCGGAAAACTATAAGATAGCGCAGTTGCTCTTCGAGAAAAATACTTCTCGGGGAAAAAAATAAAGAAACAAAACAGGAACAGCAGACACATGCGCGGCAGTTGGAAAAGCGCGCAGCGGGGTACTTAGATGGAGAAGCGCCGCCGAGTGTCTTGAGGAATGATGTGGAAGATGGAAGACGGATAGGGGAGGAATATGTTGAGCTTGTCGATACGAGCTTAGTTTTTGCATGGGATTATGGTTTGGTAGATTTTGGGAATAATGAGTAATGCGATATATCGTGTACTTTTTAATCTATATTTAGAGGGTGATAAGTAGATGTAAAATAAACTTTTATTTTTAAGACCCAAATGGAAACGTTAATGGATTTATATTAAAAGTTATGACTAAAATGGATGAAAACGTTTCTATCACAGTGGACTAATTGGAAAATAGCTTTGGAAGTGGATTGTCCAAAAATGGACTAATTTTCTTATAGCAGCTATCCTATGATATCTCTAATAAATATCAACTTTTCCATAAGTTTATGAATTTTATGTAAAAGACCACCCTAAAGCTCTCCAGAAACGTAAATTGTAAACTCAATTATAAAAAACTGAATTTATTCAATTATAACGTAAAGCTACATAATTGTTTATCGCGTAAAAGTTAAACTAAATTCACTTTAAACTTCAACATAAACAAAAAACACTGCCGTAACGATTCACCATCTAATTTGCTTACTCTCCCTCAAAAAAAACAGTGGAAAAATCTCGCCAATTTCTCGGCCAAACGCGAACCTCGACACCGAAACACCTCCCATCATTTCTTACTCCGCCAGCGCTCCTTCATTTTTCATGCGCCGCTACCTCCATAAACATTAATCCGGACCCTCGGAGGAAAAATTACGAATAAAGAGCCGGCGCGCATCCCTTCCGTCATAAATTACAATATCAATTTGATCCACCCTCCGCGCGAGCTCGCGCAGTTCCGGGAGCCCTCTCCGTGGAAAATGGCGACTAAGCCAGTCATTTTCGCAGCGCCGGTGTGTCTTCGACGCCGAGGGATTTCGGCAAAAGGGGACCTTAG
>JAPYZA010002900.1:0-17547 GCA_030522685.1 Eupelmus azureus | reverse complement strand
AATGAGAATGAACAGTTCATGTGAGGTTGAAATCACTTTTTCGCTTCTGTATCGAACGTGTACGAAGTTTGATTTAGCGTACGCTTATTTATTCAAGCGTACGCAAATTGAGTTTTACGCACGGAATGTCAAAAAACCATTTTCTGTTTTCAATTTTGAAACCTTAAATACACTTAAAGTTTAAAAGAAATTGTTAAATTACAGCAACAATTAATGATAAGTAAATAAACGCAAAGTAGAACTAACTAATTTTTATTGCTGCCACTAAAATAGAGAAAACAGTTATGATTAAGAACTTATTAAGTTTATAGTATAATGCAATCTAATCTTATTTCTATTACTAGAGTTCTGTTTTATATGGAAAGCACTAGTATATCAAGTTAGTAAACTATTTTATTTTATGAATTTAGTTAAAGTAGAAGAAATGAAATAAGTATATGTGCATTTTTAGCATTGACAATAAAAAATAAAAAAATTCAGCACTATTACGACAAGTTTATCCCAAATTTTAGAGAAAATGATGCAGCACTTTCGTAACTATTGTATTTCATCCAAATATAGTGTAAGAAAAGTGGTGCATCCCGTTGAAGTATTTACTCCATACACCATTTTCCACCACTTTTTTCTATAACTGAAATGCAGAATGGAAACGAGAAATAAAAATAAAACGTACCTTGCTGTGAAAATAAATGACTGTAGTATTTAGGGATGCAATTAACGCGAAGCTAGATTGGAAGCTACCTCTTTCTCTTACAACAACGTAGACTAATGAAAAATGTTTTGTTTTCGAAAAATCACCAGCTTTTTTATGCTCGTTAAAGAGAAGCTTCCGGTCATCTATCGTTATTAATTCAGGAGTTTGTTGTAAGTAATCTGCTATCCCGCAGAAAATAAGACAGACATTAATACAGTCATTTGGAAATGCTGTTTATAATTCGTAACACATCCCTTACATCTCGAAAAAAATGAGATGAAGAAAGCTTTGTTCGTGCTCTCTTTCAAAAGCAGTTTACAAATTGCAGTTCGAGACGCCCGAATCTTTCATATTACACAAGATCATTACCATATCCTTAATCCATCATCTCCGACCTCTTTTTCTGATGAGTTTAATTTCCTAAATACGACTCCTCGGCAACCCTGACCCGAATTAATACGGGAGGTGTTACACAAAGTACCGGAACACACTCCGGCAGGACATAAATTAATTAGGACTGTCCTCATAAGGCACATGCTCAGAAGAACTCCGCTCGGATTTTCATCGCAAGAGGCCCCCGCTGCTAGCGCCACTTAATAGATTATCCGGGTACGGTCGCCCGCACGCGCGCGCACCTCCGGGGCCGATTGCACGCGAGCGTTTCCGGTTAGACTTGGCTCTCTCTCACTCTCTCAGAGCCTGTTGCACACCGCCGCACTACCCCCCGCCAGAAACAACCCCTTTGGCTGGCTTCCTTCCGAGCTACGTGCCGGCGCTCTGATCCTTGCACTTGCCGCCGCCACCGCTGCCTGTAATTTATATCGGTTTCGCCGGAGAGAAAGACTAGCGTCCTTGATAGGATAGCGGGGAACCGGCGGACGGAGGGGGGGGGGGGAGCCAGACTCGATGATTTATAAACTGCATTCCGGGAGAATTGCCGTCGATTATTTATCGGAGCGGAGAGGGAGCTCGGAGATCATCCGCTTGTTTATTGAGGCGAGAATTTTCGCCAATCGCGAGAGCTGCGTTTTTTTTTGTTTCGCTCTTAGAGGGGTAAGCCTGGGACGGGGATTATGGGGCGATAGGCTGGGTGACAGGTTAATTGAGATTTGTGGAGTCTTGCTTATTTGAATGTTTGTGGGTGCTGGAGGAATATTTGCAATTGCCTACTCAAAGGAGAAGATTTGTGACGATGGTATTTTTGGAATTCGAGATTTTGATTAATTCTAATGGACTTGATTGAAAATACAGTTCTCGTTATGATGTGTGTGTGTGCGTGTGTGTGGTTGTGTGGTGAGTGCATGTGATAAAATTTTGTATTCACTATATCTCTTAAACACTTGCATCGTATAATGTTGCATGTATTAGCATATAAAACACGAATAAATAATTTTTCGTTTATGTTTTTTTATTTAATAGAAACTTGTTCTATTGAACAAAAAATTATAATGTTGAAATTAAATTGTTAATATTGTTAACTATCAAACGACCTTATCATTTAAAATGCTGACTCAACAAACTTAATAAAATGAAAGTTAAAGGGACATAAATTATATTAAAGGTAAATGATTGACAGAAAGATCTATTAACGCCATTAAGGTGTTCGAAGATAATCAAAATGTTCAGATACATATTTAATACAGGTATACAAAATTTAGTTCGAGAAGTGACCAGACTTTCGGAAGTTACCCGTTAATGAGATTCATTCTAAATAATTAAAAGAGTCAAACAGTTTTCAATTTTAGTAAATTGAATGTCAATCAAGCCAATACAGTTTATACAAATATCACCGCTATATATTTTCATTTAAACCTTTACAAACATTAACTACATAACATTCGTCCTCTTCACGTTTAATATCATACATTCAAAACTACTTCTTGAACAACATTCCTTTTATCAGATCGCATTCCGCTAATCCGCACAGCGATCATTTTCAATACTGCCATTTTAAGCGAAATCCTCGCCCGAAACATCAAAACTCCCCCAACCTCCAAAAAACACCGAGCGCCAAATCCCTCCCACACCCCCGACAAAACAACGAGCAGAATCCAGCTCCGAATTTTCATCACCCGCCATCCGGAGCGCGTCGCTCGTATTTCGCCCTCTCTAAAAACCGGCAAGTTCCGCCAGATAATCCGGCGCGAACATTACAAGCCCTGCAGTCCCGCGAAAAAGACTGCGCGATTGTCGTTTTTCATTGTTGTCGTTGCCGCGGGGGCCGCGAATGGAGCCGACTGCCTCTTTTCCCTCTGCCTTTGACGCGGCGTTAATGGTTCGTTAACGAAACGCGAAGTGTCGCCCGGCGATAATGCAGCTCGGGGAAATTAAGCGCGACAGCGCGGCAGCGAGGACGATTTTATTTCCTCCGCGGCCGGGCTTTTACTGCCGAGCCAGAGAGACGCGCGAGCTCGCTGCTTATTCCGAGCGCAGTTTTTCGCGCTCGACGTGGCGTCCGCTCTTTTCAGGATGGATTTAATGGCTCAAGAGATGTATTCGAGTGGGGAGGTGGGGTAGAGCTGGGGGGTTCTTAAATAATGCTGATGGCGTTGGGTGAATGGTGGACTAATAAAAGTTTCGATTGGTTCGTTCGTCTGCGTTTTCGACGTTTTAAGAGGGAGCTGAGAGCGATCGGTAATTGGATACAATGGAACTGTGATCTACGTTTTTGATGTATTAGAGGTATAAGTTTCAAAGTTAGGAAAAAAGGATGAAGTGCATTGTTGGGCAAATGCATATTGTGAATTAAGGCGATATTAAAGTCTTATACTTATAATTATTTGATTTAACTTTCAATTTTTAGACATTATCTCGCTCTGTGGGTTAAAAACAATGACGCATCCATGAGATTTTTTTCGAAATTAAATTCAATTAAAAATTTAGTGATATAATTGCTATTGTCTATAACTACGATATTTCAATATTTTTCTTAAATTGAAATATAACGTATTGAAAAATATTATTTTCTAGAAAAATAATGTTATATTCCAGAAGTTATTTTTCATTGTCGCTGAGGTTCAAATTCGTTCAAAGCTCTCATTATCTCCGGAAAAGAGGGAATTGAAATGTAGATAAAATAAGTTGTGATAGATGGCACTTGTTGAATTTCATGAAAAGTACATAGGCTATAAATCCCGACGCGATTTGTCTATGTCATCTCAACCCTTTTATACAATTCATACGTATGATAGTGCGAGAAAATAGGAGATTTAACTTTGGCATGAATGCATTTTTTTTCTAAATCTCGTCTTTTCTTGTCAGGAACATTTTTAACAAAAAAAATTTTTGAAAACTGTTTTATTTTAAGAACAAATTTATAGAGTTTATCATATAAGGTTTAACGAGGCATTGACATTAAATTTAAAAATGACACTTTTAAAGGTAGTCCACAGTAATAATCTTCTATATTAAAAAGATCGGGAATAGAAAATGTTACATAAAAAAATAAAGCAAGTCAAATATACTAAACGAACGTAAATATTTTCACAATACGATTTTTGTTTCGATGATTTTTTGTAACTTTTAAATTATAATTTCATTATTTGAGCAATCTAAAACATATAAATAAATTACTTTTAAAAATTCGTACTATGCCGACTGTAAATATAAAATATTGAGCCAATTAAAATTTGTTTTTCGCATTGAAAAAAAGAATCAAAACGTTAACGAAACACAAATAATAACACAGTTGATAGATCAGGCGTAATTCCGAAATATTTATGATTCAACCCGATTCATCGAAAAACGATTTTTAATAGTATAACAGGGTTTTGTACTTTCGCATTTTTGAAAATAATCAAATGATAGATCTATCTTAGCTAAATACACTTTTTCACTTTTTATCAATTAACAAAAAATAAAATACACATTCTATAAATAAATAACCGAAAAAAACAAAATATTTTTTTAATAATGCATAATTTACTTTGCTGAAACTAAATGAAATAATTCCAGGCCATTATTTAGTTTAGTTTTTTTTAAGAATGCGAATTGGAATGAATGGTAATAAAAAATGTCTAGAGGACTACTTCTTATTTGTTATAAAGACCAAACATACTGTCTGAGTAATTTTGACCTGATCGATTGCTATTAACTGATAAAAAAAAAAGAACTCAGCGACTGTTGACGACAATTTCATCAGCATACAGTAATGTTGTAATTCTGATAAGAAATGGTTGACATAAGTTTTCATTCAAGATGTCTTGTATATCAGTAGCGAAAAATATGAATATTTACGTTCAAATCAGCATTATTTCAATGAGTTTTCATATTTATGAATGAACCATATCACTATCGATTTATACAAAAAAACGCAATTCTATTCAGAAGTAAATACGGTAGAGTACTAAAATCAAGTAGAAACATCCGAGCACGACCAGACATTTAAAATTTAAAACTTTACAATTCAATAAAAAAAAAATAAAAAAATACCAAACCAACATACACTGACGAACGAAAGAACAAATAAAGAACCTCGTCGCGATGCAACGTCGGGGGCCAAAACGCCCAACCGACAAACTCATTCGGCGCGTGCAATTGCTTTTCCGCGGCAGCCACAAACAAACGAACGCAATAAAGGCAGGTGCGCGCGCAGGCCGAATCAAAACCCAAATCCGGGCTCGCCGCAACAAAGCGACATCGCCGGTGTGTCCTCGACGGGCTCCAACGTAAATACCCTCTCGCTCTATCTCTCGGGCGCAGACGAGCACGTCAGCTAGAGCACGCGCACATACATAGCACGCTACCTGGGGAAATCGATCGTCCGGACGTCCGTGACTGGTCTTTCGCCTGATTATAGCCTGTTAATTATGGGGATGATACCCGGAAGATATGCCGGGTAGGTGGGCACGTGCCGAGAGCGGAGAAAGTGAGAACGATGGCCGTGAAGTTGAAGAAATTCGAGGGATAGTCGTCAGGTTGGCGTAATGAAATTCTGTTTACGTTTAGGCTTTGAAAAGTTTAGCTGATCATTAAAACTTTGCGGAGGGATGTTTTGCTGTTTTGAGGAGTTGGTGCACTTGAATGTTTAATGGAAACATGATCGTTCTTTGAATGGTGTTTTAGGTTCTAAGGAATACGAGTAGGCGGCTCATGTTCAACTAGTTAATTAATTCGATGTAGAAAAGGTGATCTTTTCACGAAGCTTTCTGTGTCAGCGATCGAAGAACTTTTTAACTGCCTGCTTGAGCGTAGAATTTAATTAAAAACATATCAGAAACTTGAAGAAGTACGAGTGTTTTGATAAGTATTAATGTAATTCAAAGCAGAACGATTTCGATATAAATCGTATTCAATTATAAAGAGAGTATAACTTCAAAAGGAATTATTAATAGATTTTCGATAGAGTTAGCGAATACGGCTGATAGTATTAAACAGAATTTTAAATTTAGATTTTTTATTTCAAAATTAACTTAGTACGATATTGAAAAAGAATTTAAAGATTATTATATAATAAAAATCATTAACAATTTTGTGCTTAAAAAAAATCTTTTTTATTTATTAAAACTCAGGGATAATAAAAGAAGCCTAATGAAAGATAATTGTGTTACATAATTTGTATTACTCAATTTGACTTACTTTATGCTTAATAACCAGAGGTTCTACGTCTTAATCAATCATTTTAACGAATATAATTAAAGCAAGCTTTATCCCTAAAAAGAGAAAAGAACCAAAATAATAGTTCTACAGCTCCGTCTACTTTATTCAAAAACTTTTCCGACCTCAAAAACCTGAAATTTTTCAACAAAATAAAGCCATTACCAACATCGCACTTCCGCATCAATGACATTTTCGCGTCAGCAATCTCGCGTCCCGTGATATACGCTTTTTACGCCGGCGCTGGGGCTAATGGACGTCGATTAGAATAATTGTGCGTCGTGTCCGCTCTCGAAAAAAAGGGGTAGGAGGGAATAGAACCGATTCAGCCGGGACACGAGCTCAACGTTATTCACATAGATAACATACACACACTCACACACACACACACACACACACACACAAATACATTTGCAGAGAGACGACGACACACTTTTCGTAATGGATCGGGTTAGCAGAAGATGAAGCGCGGACTGGATTGTCTTGAGAATCGTGCCCGCCAGCGAGCGACGAGGTCAATTAGTCACGGTAATTGGCAGGATGGCGGCGCGCTCCCGGCGCTGGGAAATTCCGCGTCGAATTTATAAGGGCAGCACTCGTTGTGTTAGGGGTGGCTTTGGATAATATTAGGTAATTATCCGGAGCTTTCAATGTGATGTAGATAATTTAGAATTCGAATATTTTTTGGGTGATGCTGATAAATTTAGATAATTAAATAGCGATAATTTTTTAGGTTGTTATTTGTTTTCTAGCATATTTTATTTGTAATGTTGTGTTAATGACGTTGAAAGATGTCGCGTAAATATAAATTCACAAAGTTAAGGAATTCAGAAAAATGTAGAATATTAAAATTAATTACTATATAAAATATTTAAAAATAAATAAAAAGTGGAATTTTATTTGTGTAAACGAAATATTGCCATAACATGTTTATTCACCATATATATTAGAAAATTTTAGTGTGGGTTTTATTTATTAAGTAATTACTTTTAATTTCCCAAATGACTTCAAAAATTCACATTTTGTTAGTGTTTATGGATAAATAAAATTCCAGAATATTTACTACGATTGAGGTACTTATTATATTTTACGAATTCATTGTTTATAAGTCAGCAAACACTGCCTGCATGCAAATGCCATGCGTTAAAATTGTATAAGTTAAATTTATTCAAAAAATTAAACGTAAAATAATTGTTTTAATTAAAGTCAGTTTGTTAAAATATTTCATAAACTAAATCTTTTCTATTATCGTTAATCATTTGAATAAAGTTGTTTAATTTATTATAATACTATAAGAAAAAATTGTTTGTGAAACGAATTTCTAAATTAAATTAATGTCTATCAATAAAATATTTCAATTACAATATCACTGCAGATGATATGATGTTTACGCAATTATAACAGTTACAACCTAATTAAGTATTTGTTTTGATCATAAAAATGCAGGTCATCGTGAAAAAATAAAACATGATTTGTAACATTTCAAGCTAAGCCCATTTTTTCATCGTTTCGCAAGCTAAAACCACACTATGAATCAGCGTTTATCGCAAAACGGTATAGAATGAGTTTATAATGACGAGATAAACGATCCCCCCGTATACTTTCTCCAAGTCATTCCCTATTCTGGTTGTGCATGTACATATACGAAGTGTTTTGCCGTAGGATTAGTGACGGATCTTATCTCTTGATTGGATATTGCAGATGGGTTCTGAAATTATGGTAACATCGATTACCAGATTGCAAAAAGAGAGAGAAAATATATTCGTTAAGGTTTATAATGCAAACATTTTTTTAAATAAATATTTATAA
Source organism: Eupelmus azureus (assembly GCA_030522685.1). Taxonomy (NCBI): domain Eukaryota; kingdom Metazoa; phylum Arthropoda; class Insecta; order Hymenoptera; family Eupelmidae; genus Eupelmus; species Eupelmus azureus. Next base: position 9,449 of record JAPYZA010002900.1, on the reverse strand, counting down.
TTTACAAAATTTACTTAAATACAAAAATAGTAATTGTAAAATTTACATAATTTTTCTACTTTAAATGATTCGTCTTAACTGAAGTCACATAGTGCACTCTATATTGTATTTATAAAAGTTTAATGCAACATACAATAAATTATCTGATATAGTCGTAATATTTATGATATTAGGAACAACTTTTATATTAACGAAAAATTTTTATTAATGCAACTCTTTTATTCTACAATAAATTGTTTATTAATAAAACTTAATATTTACGTTTTTAATAATTTGGGAGAGAAAAGGTTAATATGATCTATCATTCAAAATCTATAAGAGAAATTATCCAATGTTTTAAACTGCTAATTAAACTATTTGTAAAAATAAATCCATGCAAGTGAGAATAAAAAAGTTTTAATTCCAAATACTTCTGTCTTTTCGCTTTTCCATATCACAGCTTTAAATAAGATTTATCCTTTCCATTTAAGAATGGTGTCACCCTTGTAACAGCTCCATGATAACATCAAATTCCGGAAGAAAAATTATTTAGATATTATTCTTGGCTCCATGTGTCACATTTTCATTAAAAGTTCGTTTCTAAGATGTACAAAAGATATAAAATTCATAAGATAAAATCAGAATTACTTAAATCATTATTCAAAGTTTAGAATGAATACAAAGAGCTTTTTTCATCACACCAGATCCACAAATGTAAGTAGAATAATCCGAGTATAGCCAGACACTATTTTCAAATCCTCTAGAATTATTTTCAAATATTCTTTTATTTATAGCATTTTTCAAGACCCTATAATAATCTTTGCTGCATCATAAATATCGTAATGACACAAACCCACGTCAAACCCTGGAAAATTCCCCACAATAAAAAATTACCCAGACCACTCGTCCTCTTCCACAGAACTATTAAAAATCCCGTAAGAAGCAAGCTTAAGCAAGGGCACCCCAACCATCCATCCCCAGAATACCATCGGAAACAATTTCGGAAATTGCGCGCCCGCTGCTGCTGTGCTTGGGCCGTCCGCGAAAAGAATGCGGAATTCCGTCGTCAATATGCGGACGCGGTCTCTCCTAGCTCTCACGTGTGTGCAGCCGCGCCGGAAATTCGGAACTTTCGCGGCGTCGCTGGTCGGAGGCAGTGCTCGGTCTTTGTCTACGGGCCCGGACAATGGATCGAGGACTCGTGCGTCGGAAAGCTGCTGCGAGAGGTGAACAAAAAAATTGATGAATGGCGACGTGCTGCTGAAAGTTTTTCCAAGCAGAGTACGTTTTGTTTATTTATTTATTTTTTTATTTTTGGTTGGGATCTTGATGATTTTGTTTAGTTCGGATATTTGTGGTTGTTTTTGAAGTTTTTATGTGGGTGTTGAGAAAATTATAAGGAAATGAATGTGGAAATGTGTGAAGGTAAGGCTTTTTGGTGTGTGAAAATGGAGCGCAAAAAAATATTATTAATTGGAATAAATTTTTTAATTGAAGAATATTTAAACTTTTTTAAAAAATAATTTGTATTTTATTTTAAGTAGAAGTGTTACAATTTTATGATAATTAATAAAGCTACAATAATAAAAATATCATGAGTTTTTAATGGTTACTATGAATTTCGATTAAAATTTCGCCTTACACAAATTATCCTTATTGTGTAGGTTGACTCAACGATAAGCATCTTAAAGCAATTATCAAAAGCCAGCTAAATGAGCCGTCACGCAAAGTCGAACCCACCCAGCCCGCTAAACGGAAAAGTTTCAAGATGCAAGAAAAATATTGCAATTACGGAAAAGAGAAAAGTCCATCGACGCAGCTAACAATTGAAAAAGCTAACGAAGCATCGGGGCAGCGCAGCGCCGGCAATCCAGCGGCAAATAGAATGAAGAAATTAAAGTTAAACACAAGATTAACTTACCTAAGCCAAGGAGAAAAGGAGAGATATCGCGCCGGGAAAGCAAAGACGCGCGCGCGGAAGAACAAAAGCAAATATTCGAGAGCCCGAGATAAGAGAAATCCTCGCAAATACACGAAAGAGCAGCGTCGAGATTCGCTCGAGAAAACAAAATATCGCCCGAAAGAATACGTCTACTGACCAGCGCAAAGATCCTTTTATTATTAATGATGACTCTGGAAATTGGCTAAGATTGTAGGGGCAAAATTTAATATAATGGAAACATCAGCGAAGAATTCAAGCTGAATTATTTATCATCGTGAAATTAATCCGAAGACTAAACACAAATATCAAAGTGGCTTGTGCAAAGAATCTTATCTCATTTAATCTCGATGAAATTACTTTAATCAGAATTTTCTTTAATATTCCAACTTATAGGAAGATTTCAACTAGTTTATTTTCCTATAGTAACATCAATCGCTCTGCGCATAGTAATTTATCAGTCTCATGCGCCTAATTTCCAGCATTGATATACTTGAGCCAAAACATCTTTGATCACAAGAAGCTTGTTGCTGCAAGCGTATTAAAACACCATTGATATAAATTTCAAGAGTATTAGCAATTCCATTCGTAAGCGTAATACATATCTAAAACGAGGAAAAGAGCGAGTGGCGCACCGTGGCAAAAAGGGAAACGCGCGCACGGCGGAGATTCAATATAGAGAGAAACGCAATAAAAGTGATTTACGAGTGTAAAAGAAGGCAGAGGAAAACAAAGAAGCCACCGGGCCAGAGAGAAGAAGCCAAAGTATAAAGTAGACGTAATAAAAGAGGCGCAGAATGCATGGAGATAAGGAAGGAAAAAAATAGTTGCGGCTGCACTATGGAGAACTATAAAAAGGGAAACGATGTAAGAGGCGATGCTCAAGAGCACGGAGGAAAGCATTTTATTTGAGTTTGTAATTTAATCAAATGATTCAGTACGCCGAAGGTGGCTTTTGTATCGGATGTTAAAGAGATCTTTTTTCAATTTGGGTTCTAACTTGAATTTAATACGGTAAGGACAATACGGGTAACCTTTACTTTTAATTTGGAAAAATGTGATTCTCAGCTCGAATCAGTAGGGTGAGCACGTATGGGTGAGATATTTAAGTGCTTCGATAAATTTCTCATGTACTTTTTGTAAACCGAAACCCGGAGATTTGTGATGACTTACAAAATTTTCTAAGAATTTCAGCGGTTTCTTTTGAATTCAAGAAGGCGTGGTATTTACAGAAGAGCATGTTTTTCAGAAAAAGAAATTTGTAAAGATTAAATACTTCTGAAATAATTATTTATGTTATAATATTTATTACATTTAATAAATTATATTAAATGAACAAATTAAAGATTAAATAATGTCAATGCGTTATTAATACTTTTATTTTTGGGGATTTTCATTAAATAAAATGAAAGCTATTTTCCAAATTATTAGGGGAATGTTAAGGAAGATCGAATCTGGATTTGGAAAGGTAACATGTAAAGGAATGTAAAGAAAATATGTACATTTTCATTTACATAAATATAAAAGTCGCATAAATATCTGAAGATAATTCTTTTCATAATTAAAAAAAAATTATTATTTTCTGAAATTCATTCATTATTTCCAATAGTTTAATGAATTAAAGAATTCAAAATTTTAATAAAAATATATCGAATCTGATGAATGACCCTTAATGTGGTATAACTTCTGCGACAATAATATCAATTATTTATTTATCAAAATCAATGTATCAAAATCATTCGTTCCGGAAATTCGCTCTCTACAGAAGAACCCTATAGCCAAATAAAGCAGCCCATATGAAATTCATTTACTCACGTAGAATTTTAAGAGTGCAACAAAGAAGAAAATAGTATACACATTCGAAAGAAGTGGTGTGGCGTCAAAGCGACGGAGTGTGAAATAAAGTCCCAAAAAGGAACAACTCGCGTTTCGAAAATAGAGGGAATGGTAAGATAGAGTGAGAGAAACAGTTAAAGAGAGAGTGAGAGAGAGAGAGACGCACAAAGCTATAAATAAAGGATAGAGAAGCGATGATAGCTAGCCAAGTGGAATCGGCAATGCGACTTAGGGTCGTATACTCGCTTTTCCTTATTCAATAGGAACTTTAGCTTGCGTGCAGGCAAGTCTCTAACTTGTCGCTTTTATTTCTCTCTCCTTCAGACTAGAGTTTTCGGTTCAGTACATTTGTAAGATTATTGTAGTCAAAATTTTTTACGATCAAGCGATACGCTTATTAGCGTTTCGTAGAATATTACCTATTTCATTACACGTTTTTTATAAAGCGATGTTATCGCATGCCTAAATTCGTTTTCAAGATTATTTTTAGAAAAATTAAGTCATTTAAAATTTGTAGTAGTAAATATTCTTTCACCACTTATTTAAATCTTTAATTTGGATGCTAATTTTACATGTAATAATATAGTTACGTCTAAAAATTATTAACTAGCTACGGATTAAAATCGTTTGCGTAGGAGAGCGATAAAAGCAATTTTAGAACAAAAGTTGTAAGCACTGTGATATGGGAAACGATTTTCGATGTTCAGCGGATGCGATTATGAAGCTTTAATGAGCTAACTTTGCTTATACTCTAATATTAAGAGATAACAATAAGCGTATAATGTAGTAGCTATTACTGAAGGAGGAAAAACACAAGCAAGTCTTAGTGTGAATCATAATGTAAACAAATGTAAATTCCATTCAAACACATTTTTATACGTTTACATCTGAAAGTATTCTTTACTATTCAGTTTCAATTACTGATATACCTTAATTTTATTGGGCCTATTATGTCAATATTATTATAATCCATTTACTTTATCATGTAATATTATTTACAACAAATGACTTGCAAAAAAAGTCATAGCGAAAAGAGAATATCTTTCGATCTGTGTTTCTCACGCTATTAAAACTTTAGCCGTTAAAACTTCTAAGAATTACGTATTCACATCTAGTATTCAATTTAAAAAAGTATTATTGTAAAAGTTATTATTATAATGTGATTATATGACTGAAATTATTTACAGAAAACATTAAGGTATTTTGATAATTTATCATCAAATACAGCATTGCTTAACTTTTATTTCTGATTCTTACTGTAATTCATTTACCTGATGTATATAAAACCAAATATAAAATGTATATGCAACCAAATAGATGTATTTAAGCTAATATAATAAAAACATATCTTGGTGTACATTTACATTGCACAAAACTTTTTGTATCGTAATGAAAATATAGTCAAAAAATGAAAATCTTAGAAAAAAATATTAAGGAAATAAGATAATAAGTTTTATTGCAACTGTAAAATTAAAGAAATAATTTAGTGAATCCAAGCTTTTGCTTACTGCTCTACTTTATAAAATAGCCATTTTATTAAATCCTCCTTTTTTGCAACTTTGTCAGTAAGATTCTTCGCAATTGAAGCTTGAAAGGTATAAAAAAGCAAATTAATAAGCTTAACGTTGTTCTGTAATAAAAGCTTAAAACTAAAAACTTATAATGGGAATATCGATTTTCGAAGAGTTCTGCATTGAAATTTCGCGCCCCAATTATTCTTAATCTCATATGCTGTTTGAAGTATTAATTTGAAAAGAGAAATGGATTTTCAAAATTTCTGGAAATAAATTATTCTGTGTTATTCTAAGAACTTATTATTTGTTTATTGAAACTGAAAAATAAATTGTATTATTGAAATAAGAGTTAAATATACAATAATAAAAAAAGTTTTTGAAATAATGACCTAATAGCTTTATTCAATAATATGTGTATTAAAAAAAAAAACAAAATTTATGTAATATTTTCGAAATGTTAACATCAATACTTAAAGTATTTTCACAAAAATTTAATATTTTATTTCTTAGCTCAAGGCGGAAAGTATTCGAAAAGAATTTGATAATAATTATAATCATATAGTTATAAGCTAAAAATAATATAGTAACAGACTTAAATATAATAATTATTGTCAGCACATAAAAATAGATATCTCAAAGCTTATATTTGAAGCAAATGGCTTTAGTTAGGTGCGAAATCCCTCTTGCTTAACCCTTCACATTTATAACGTTAAATTAAGTAATAACCAATTTTATTAATTTATCAATTTTTTTAAATCATTTAAATATGCTATATTAATTCATAATTTATATTATTATATTCATAATTTATATTAATGATTTTTTTACTTAAAATATTTTGAAGTTGAAAACTTTTTACATAATAAATAAAATTGAATATATTAAAAATTTTTTTGTAGTTTTCATGCTTTATTTAAATAATAATCCTTATCTATAATCTCATTCACCTACCATTAAAATAAATTACACGCACTATTACGGTAAAAAAGTAATACATCTTAAAATTACAGCTATTAAGCTTAATAACCGTAAGAAGCTACTGCCTTTAAAAATCAGTTAATGAGCTTACTTAATAAATATTCAAACAGCGTCTCAAGGTCCCAGCAACAACAAAAAAATCCATACCACCTAACCACCTCATCCCTCAATCCCAGCGCAAAAAAAACCCACTCCCAAAATTAACCCTCTAAAAAATCCAAATCTTCAGAGAAAAGGCAATCCCCAGAAACTCTTCCAGCTCAAACCACGCCTCGGCGCGCGAAGCCCGCACTCTCCGCCATTCCATTCTTCTACCTCCCCTCGCGTGCTCGCCGCGAATTGAGACGCCCGCCGTAAAATTTGCATTCTCCCAGCCGGAGGGCTAATTCGCCGCCCCCTCCCCCTGCCCCTCTCCAAAACTTTCACCCAGGGAAGAAGAAGAAGAAGAAGATACGTAAGGATTCTGAAGAGATACCTCGCGCTCCGATAGAGGGAACCTGTTGCGGAAGCGATTTCGCGATTCCCGGGGCTTATATACGTGTGTGTGTGGGCGAGAGAGCGAGCGTTTATTTACGCGAGCGAGCGAGCTTATTGTTTCGCGCGTGCGGCTATTCTCCCGTCTGCGCCGAGTGGCATGAGAAAAAAAGAGCGGATCTCTGTCTCTTTGTTCAGGCGCGTTTTTTTCCGCTTTGCTTTTCTGTTCGTTTTCGGTGGGCGTTTGTGCCTTGCCGAGAGATAATGGAACGTGTTAGAACGCGAGATTAACGTCCCGAAGGCTGTCGTTTCGCGGTTCGTTTGGGGGGGTAGGTGGAGAGGGGAGAGATAAATAATTCCGGGCCGAATAACAAGAGTATAGGAGAGACTGGCGCTGAATGGCGCTTTAATGCAAATGACTGTAATGCGCCGAAAATAAATCGACGCCGTCGCGATGTTAGAGCTGGGCTGCTGGGGAGGAGAAAATTTGAATGGTTGTATAATAAAGTTTTTAAATGAGTGCGCTAGCGTGCGAGATAGATGTGCTTTATATAATATGAAGTGTAAGTGAGATAAGCCGTTTGATTTATCTCTTTATTTTATGGCGAGCTTGATAGGCGGCCGGGAGACGCTTTTGATTGAGGATAATTTCATTAATTACACATTTTTTGTGGTGTGGCGTGTGGATTTATAAGGAATTTATAAAATAATCTTAATATTCATAATTATATAGATATTTTTTAAGTGGACGTTTATGAATTCAGTTGTAGCGCAATCGTATGTTTTGTTAATACAATATTAGATAAGGAATTTAGGATTTACTTAAATTTACAGGAATTTAAATAAGTTTTAATAGCTGTATGCAAGAATATAGTACAATATTCACTCATAAAAAATGTAAAAGCGAATTTTTAAATTTATTTTGTATAATCCTATTGTGTTAAATATTATTTCATATTCACGCAAAAGATTAGAAAGAACAATAACTGAGGATCTAGGTTAGAAAAAGAAATGTTTCTAATCTAGAGCTTTTGAGTAAAACAATACTATTTTAAATTATTAAAATACATCATTTTTTATCAAAATATATTTTGAAAAAGTCTAAATTTGAACAATCATCAAAATATTAATAACGCTAAATTAACTTTTTGAGTGGTAATATATTCCCATGAACTACCTTTTCATTAAATTTCAAATGTGGTAAAAAAGTGAAAGCTACTTAGCATATGATGGAAATGCAAAACGAAACTGTAAATCGACAATAATCTTGTTACTTTATTTCTTGGTTAAATAAGAATTATGAAAGGTAACCCTCGATTAGACGTTTATTTAAACTAATGAATATTTTGTCAAGGATAATAGAATCCTTAATTAAAATAAAGTTGACATTTTTTCAACTCGGTACACGCAACGTAAAAAATCATATCAGTAGAAGAAAACCGTTCTGCCACATTTTTTAAACTGCATTCAATAAGCAGGTATATTAAAAAGAGAATACATTAACATTTTCTTTCTGTAAATTACCACCTTAAAGTACTTTCATAACAAAATTACAATTACTTCTACGTTATTAAATATTCAATCTTTTCATCTACAAAATATTTAAACGTCGTTTTAAAATAGTTTTTATACCGGTTTAAATATAGAAAAAAATGATACTATCAAGGTGAATAGTACACTTTCTAATTTTTCGAAGAACCAACGATAACTTTTTCTTCAATCTATTTACAATTTTATCAATACATATATCAGAATGTCAGTGAACAAGCATTCTGTTATCAAGCGTAAGCTATTCACGCTATTTCCCAAACAATCCACGTAGCCCCAACTTCGGAAACCAAAAATTAAATTTTCTCGAAACAACTGTTATCGTAAACTTTCCTCCCCCCGGCCCGACAAAAATACATTTTTACAATCCTCGTTACACGTTCGCCGCGAAAATTTATTCTGTGCTCGCTTGCGCTCGGACCTCAAATAAATACGTACAAAAGTACGGCTCCCGTACGTGTTGCAGATTGAAACGATACCCAACATTTCCCGGCGCGCGTACGATACCAGCGGTAATATACGACTTTTCGCGAGCGCCCAGAAGTACAATGCGCTCTCTTCTCTCTCTCTCTCTCTCTTTCTCTCTCTCACGCTAAGTATCGATTTCACACACTCTTTTGCACTCCGCGCGCGCGCCGTCAACTAGCCCTGAAGCTAATTAAAAGCACGCCGGGCTGAGGCAACGCCTCCGAGGAGCTTAACACTTATGGATCTGTCGAGCGAGAATACACACCATGTTTGTCTTCGTGAGTAGTTCGTTGAATCTCAATCATGTGAGCATCGTCGTGGAATCCATGGCGATCACTGCTGCTGCCGCCGCGGCTGCCGCTGCTGCTGCTGCTTCAATCGTCATCACTTTGCACTGTTCGTCACTCATCGCAAACTTTTCTGATAAACCACTATAAATGAACAAACGTTCGTTTTTTCTCCTTTCTTTTCACGTTAACGCGCGAAACCGAAGAAACGAGGAGCGTCCCTTCGCCGTCGTTTTTCTTCGCTCTCGCGCATCCGACGGATAGGTGGCCGTGTATTATTGGGGGAAGTTGGATACGCGCACATACAGGAGAAAAAGAGAAAAGAGTGAGAAAGAGAGAGAGAGAGAGAGAGAGAGAGAGAGAGAGAGAGAGAGAGAGAGAGAGAGAGAGAGAGAGAGAGAGAGAGAGAGATAGAGAGAAAGAGAG
>JAPYZA010002899.1:0-16281 GCA_030522685.1 Eupelmus azureus | reverse complement strand
GTAAGCTTATTCGTGTTTTGTTACCAGCAAACGCGCACGTGTACCTTTATATCTTTGACCGGTATGATACAATTGATTTATTTATATATAATTGATTTATTCTATTGCTACTAGAATAAATTGTACAATTATTACTTTATTTTATTTTATTAAATTTTGTTGAGTATATAAGAGTTACTCCTTTACAAAATTCCAGTCTCATAAGGCCTAATAATAATTTGCATAGAAATGTGCTTTTTAACAAACTCATAAAATTTTAACAATAAATTTTTTAAAAACTTTTTAATTAATGATATATCTAAGTCAGATAAGAATATTAAAAAGTTATAAAATTTTCTTAATCTAAAAGTGGAGCTGAAGAACGTAAAATTATTATTATGCGACTGTGTATTACTGTGTATTCAGAGACTGCAAAGTAATCTTACATTATGCAAATTAGCTTGCTTAGCTGCAAACGCAAACAATACAAAACGAGAGGATGACTTAAATCAGAATTAAGTATTTTATACAAAAACGTGACATTATTTTCAAAATGAAAAAACTCGATAAAATATATATTAACATATTCTGAAACCTTAGAAAAATTAAGATTAAATCTACGTATTCGTACATAATATACTATATATTTATATTAGCTACTTAGCTTATAATGTGAAAATTATTTAAATATTTAATAAATGAAGTTTCGATTTTAATGCATATACATTGAATTTATTGGAATAGAAAAAAAATAGCAATAATGAAAATTGCATTTCTATGGTTATATACCTGTACAAAAAGTTAGCACGTCGGCGCGGGCCTCAAGAAGACGACATTTTTCCTTTAAAATTATACAGAAATATCTTCTCGAAGCTCACTCTAATATATGCTATCTTATGTGCCCAACCGACGATTTATTATTGCATTTATGAATTTTAAGTAAACTTCGCAAGCTTAAGTAAAGTTTTTACAAAAATATTTAGGTATTAAAAAATTATTTAAAACAGTGTAAAAATAATAACACTTATAAAATCATATTACAAATATTTATAAACTTTAAATGAATATAAAATTATATGTTCTTGAATTATAATAATTCTTTCTTTTTTGAACATTTTTTTTAATTGCTATAATGACGTTGGCCGTTACTTATATTCCGATGTTTTTGTTCATCAGCATTTCCATGTAACATTAATAATCTAACTTTGATCTGTGATAATCCAGTAGCTCGGAATAAAAAATACCAACAAGCTTTTGAAATTTGTTAAAATAATTAATCGAATTCAATTTTTAAGGACGATCAAAACTTTTTATTTCCTTAAGATTATCATAAAAGCGACGGTATCTTCAAAACTATATTGAATATATACTTTCTCTATTAGATCTATAATTCCTCTTGTGTAATTTCTCTTTTACATTTTGAAAAGCTTACCTCTTTCATTTTTTTACGAGATATCGAAAATATTACACATGAAAATCACGTACAGGGTTAAATATACGTATTTTCCTTCCCATATCGGCTATATCTGCCGTTATTTAAGTTTCCCTTTAAGTTAACTGAGTTACGTGGGTCGAATTTCTCCAGATTCCTTAAAAGTTTTTTTTGCTTTCGCAATGCTCATAGATTTTAAAAATTTTAAACTTTATCTATTATAGATCTTATATCATTTTAAGATAAAAAAAGCCAAGAAAAAAGTTTATTTTAACCTTAGCTGTCTGTATTGAAAAATCAATTAATTATTTTAACTGAATTGCAAAACTGATTTTATGAGACTATAAGAACCAATATTTGCCGGTACTTTATGAAAATGAATCGTTGTACGTAGTATCCTTATTTTAATACTATGCGTCATTTTTTCGTTGATATTTATTTTGTTTTAATTTAATTCTTAAAATTTTTCTTTAATTTATTTTAAATTACTTTAAATTTGAAGCCAAACAAAACTTTAGTTTTTAAAAGTAAGTTTAGCTATGGTATATAATCAAATTTTTTTTCAATTCGTAGTTTCATAAGGAGTCACTCAACATTAAGCATTAACGTAATTGGCAAACGCCACTAAGCATTTAAGTAATTACCAGATGTGTGTGTACATAACATTTTTCCTGCTCATCAGCAACTACAGTCTTTGATTGATTTTCAATAATCAACAATTACCACGCATCGTAACGAAGAAAGATAATAATCCTTAAAAAAAACATAAAACTACAAGTCCAATCCGTTAGTAAAAATCCAGTAGTAAAAATCAGCATCGAACAGACGCCATAATCTATATAATAACTATACATCCGCTAACGCTAATAACCATAACCACTACCAACTAATCTCAAATCAGTAATCATGCACCAGTAGTAACGTCCATTACTCATCAGCCAATGCGCCCCAACAAATCGCCAGTTTGCGCGCGCATCCATCAATCAGATTAAATCAAGCCTCCGAAAATATCCGCACACCGCACAACAATGAAACTCGCTTATAATTATCCCAAGCGTCCTAACGCGCGAGCCGAAATTCCGCCAACAAACTGCCTCAACTTACCTATGCAATAAATCAGCAGTCCTTTCTCTCTTCCACCTTCCCTAAATTTCGTCTAACGCTTCAATTAACATCGCGCGGCGCCGCGCCAAGCTGCGCGCGCTTTAAGACCGTCACAGATCCGCGTCAGCTGATCGTCAAACTCTCTCTCTCTCTCTCTCTTTCTCTCCAAAGTATATAGTGCGCATGACAAGAGAGCCGTGCGCCAGCTCCTTTCGCTGGTAGACCAGCCGCGCCGCGCAGACGAGACTCGCGCCGGTATACACCAACATACCTATACGCGTATCCAGACGCACGCGCAGACGTGATACACAGGCGTGTAGGTTGATTCAGAGCGAGCTAGAGAGAGAGGAGAGCTGCGAGAGCGGGAGTAATATGCCGCCCAGTCGTCGTCGCGCCGAGGCGGCCGCCGCGCGTCGTCGCCCAGCGCTTGATCAGCAGAGCAGGTGTCGTCGCCGCCGATGTGCCCATAGCTCCTCGTGAGTGTGCTTACATACACACCAGCGCGTCCTTCCCGCGTCTTTATCGCGTTCTCCTCTCCGTTATGTATATAAACTCGCGTTTATTATGGTGTGTGCCTGTGCGTGAGTAAAGGAAAAGTATATATAAGAAAGCAGCAGAGGTGCGAAAGTATATGTACAGATAGAGAGCGGATAGTGTGCGTGCACGTGGAGAGAGTAATAACAGAGAGCGGTGCGGGCTTAAGGTGGTATACTTACGAAGACATGGCGAGTGCCGGCGCGTCGTCCTGCTGCCGGGCGATGCTGACGCTCAGGCTCGAGCTCAGCACCGGCAGGGCCATCGGGGCCAAGGCGAGCTGCACGCATTTGGGACTGGCTAGGAACCTCGGCAGCCTATGCAGAAACGTAAGTCAATGCACTGGTAACTACTTGTTGTTATTCGCGCTTTTTACTTTAGTATAAAGGATGTGTGCGGTAGTTTCGGAGCAGAAGTTTTTGCGCGCAGTTATCGATGCAGTGGCGCATGCTGCGGCTAAGCGTGTGTGTAGTTGCCGGGGGGAAGGCCAGGCTGATTTTTGAAAGGTTCCGAGAGGCTGGAATCAGCTGTGCCCTTGAATTCTTTGTTTTGACGATGGGTCTGTAGTGTAGAGGCTGGGTATAGCTGGTGTATGCCAGCGTGTATTTACAGAGTGAGATGGAAAAGTTTGTGATTATGATGGATTTGTGACATTGAACTTGAATCTGTTCGAACGTTTTTTTAATGATATGCGTTTTTTTGGTCATCAGAAAGTTTGAATTTGAATTCTAGAACGGCGGTTGAATGGAACGAGTGCTTGGTATTTTTGAATTTTTAAATGCTGCTTTGCTTTGGCTGAATTAGTGCGCGAAAAATGTTTAACGGAAAAGTTAGATAAATGACTGTTTAAATGGATAAATGAAGATTTGTTGAAAAAAAGTGACTGAGTTTTTATGACGAAAGAATATCGGCGGTATGAAAAAATGTTCCAGAACGAATATGTTTCTGACAGACAATCAGTAATTTTGGCGAAAATTTGACTGTCATAATAAAAAACATAACCTTAAAGCTAAAAAACCATTCGTTTAATCAACAAACAAAACATTATTATAAAAGGATAAAACGATCTTCTTTTCAAACCGTCGGAAAAACTACAAAATTAATTTTTTTACAATGATTATGCAAATCTCATATAAATTAATTCTAAAAAGCTGGGGTCAGCTGTGCTCATAAATGCCTCGTCTGCGTAAATTTTTCAAAGCTCTCTCATACCTTCCATTACTTCGCCTAAAATATGAAGAGTTTTGGGCAACTTTACTTTAGGACACTACACCAAATTATGTGCGACCTTAAAATAGGGGAATATTAATTAAGCAGATGTTCAGTGAGAGAATTTCGGAGTATACTATTTAAAAAGTTCGCTTTTGAACTAACTAATAAAAAAACTTCAGTGCATTTTAATCAACCAGGCAATTTAAAAAAATTACGGTTCAATGTCTCTTTTACATCAAACGCTGACTATTATAATTACACAAATTATCGTCATTCCCACCTCCCAGTAAAAAAAACGTTCAACCATAAATAGACTTAATTTCTAGTTAGCCATTTTCACAGCTCGTAAGTTTAGACTATAAATATTTACCGTTCCACGTCGTAAATGAACCTTACACTATACAAAGTTTTTCATAATAAGCGTTTACATAGCTGTTGTAATAGGCCGGCATTTTACTTTTCGTAGCGGTGTCAGGTGGCAGGTGTCGCTGAAGCTTTTTTCGACGGCCTACGTACACCTAGTTTTTATGAGTCGACCTACCGGTGATTTACATTCCCGTCGTGTACTTAAGTGTAAGTAGTCGACTCCCGCTGTTTTTTTATATGAAAAACTTTTACATACAATAAGAGAGAAGGCTATTACGTGCAGCAGATGTTTTAAACTTTTAATTATACATCAAAGTTCAACGTTTGAATTAACTTTTTTTTTAATTAATCAAAGTGCGGTGTAATTTTAATAATTTCTGAAAACGTGATATTTCAAACAGGGCTTGAAAGTTTGAAAGGTAAATACATATAATTTGTGAGGTTAGCTATCAAAAAATATTGAATTACTGTGATAGATTGCAATGACTCACTGTTTATTTTTGCGGTATTGTGCCATTGAAAAATTTGCGGTAGTAATGTTACATCATTAACTTGTACGATTTAAGATAAGACTTAAACATTCCTAGAAGTGCTATGAGTAACTATAAAGAATCCTACGTATGTACAATTACTGCGATGCGATAAAATAGGTATCATTCATCCGCACTTTATTTAGAATCCTCATTTTTCCTAATAAAAGAAGTCTTTATAATTCACCCACTACTCCACCTACAAAACCGAAAAATTCCATCCCATTTTAACCAAACAGTTTGAATGAAAAGTATTCCAATTAGTTCCCCTCTCTATTCACATTTCGAAAAACTGAATTCATATAAAAAAATTCATCGCCACCTACCGAAACTAACGATGCCCTCTGAAAAATTCATTCCACCGCTCTATTGTTAACTAACTTTCAATAACTCGGCGCCGCTTGCATATATATACATCCGCTCAGAGAGTCAATAAACGCTATCATCGGCCATAACGCGCGAGGAGTATAGAAAGATTCAAGCACCGAGGATGATAATAAATTGATACGGCTTTTCCAGCTGAGCATGCGAACATTACACAATGGCAATTTTTAGACGGCACGAGAGATGAGAGAACTGGCTTATAGGCGCTGCGTCACGGATCGCGATTAGAGGATGATTCGAGAGAGATGCGCCTGAATGCGGGGATGATTAAACTTTTTCTAGTTTTCTTCCTGATTTTCTCTCCCTTGACTTTATCGCGAGTGCTGCGCTAAAAGACGAATTGCCTCGATGTGATCTTTGAATTTACGAGGGTCCATTTTTAACTGATAGTGTGGATGCTATGCTTGGTTACAATGTTGCTGTTTGTATCGAGCCTTGTGAATTATTGAATTTTCAATTTTACATAAATTTTTGTTGGAACAATAGTTTTTTACTATTTTAAGAGTGTATTTTTACATTTACTGGAATGTTACGTAGTATATTTTCTTTATCAAAAAATCCTCTTATCAGCAAATACACTGTATGGATAAAAGTTAAATATAAACCCATGTGAGGTATTTATAAACATCCTTCGTCGCATTGATTTTTCAATTGCTATATAAAAATTATACTAATTATTTAAAGTTTTATCCATGTTTTAATAAAAGTACAATTATATATATTATTTAACAGTAGAATCATAATCTCACTAATGCCCGGAGAATTTAATTAAGTCAAGATTCGACTTCGCGTGCCACTAGTCCATTAACGATGTCTCCGTTATCTTTACGTCTAATTCGCATTTCGTGCTAATTAGGTGATACCTGATCAATGCTAATTCTAACCATTTTATGAAACAATTAATTTCAACAAATGCCCGCCTCTCATACTTAAATAAAACCATGAAAATATAAACAAATCAGCATTACTATTTCACTAAAAGTTTGAAATCCACCGTTTTCAAGAAACATTATAACTCATTGTCAAAATAGCCCACCGTCAAAGCCACATTCAGCAATTATTCAATAATTCATCTAGAAGCCAACTACCTCTAATCAACTTTTAAAAGAACCTTCCACCAAAATTATTTCTCAGCTCCTCACTCCGTCTTTGCTCCATCTTCGTACCCTCTTAGCTTCACAACACTATACCTTGCATCTCAAAGCAGACGCTCCTGTCGTCTTTGTCTCTTTCCAGGCTAATTTAAACCAGCATCGCTCGCTGTATTCTCGGCGCATAACATTCCAACCACCATAGAACAGCCAAAGGAGCAAAAAAAAAGAAGGCCAGGGCAAGATTGACGAGAAAGACGCTCTCGCGCGAAGTATGATAAATGGCTGTTATCGCGCACGTGCGCGCGTAAAATTTTCATATTACGCAACTAGGCTTTACGGGCGCGCGTAACGAGGTATATATTCCACCTCGTGCTTTTCATTTTTCCCGCGGAAAGGGAGCGAGAGTGGTTGTTGTTAAAGTGGAGCGATTCCGAAAGAGAAATTGTACAGCGCGATGCTGGCTACATGAGGCTCGTTAAGCTGGCGTAGGTATGTATGAACGCGTGTGACAAACTGGTTTGAGTAATGAATAGAAATGACGCGATCGCGTTGAAGATGTGCTGTAAATGCGGTATTAATACAATGCTTTCGGTTGGTGAATGGAGGTGCTTGGTGAAATTTAGCTCGGTTACGCTTTGCGTGTTTAATTTTAGGTGCAAAATTATAAACTATGGTTAAAATAAAAAAGAACAGTGTGATAGAAACACTTTAGAATACAAGCAATGTTGTTTCATTTAGGATCGGATATAAACACGAAAACGAAGTATATATATACCGCTCGATGTAATCTACGAACGGGATTTTGATTGAGATAAGCCCGCGGAGCACTTGAACAAACACTCGATGACGACGATTTTGATCGAATATCAGACACGCGGCAGCTAATGCATATGGGAGAGTTCATCGAGTGCATGTTAAATTCGAGAAAATTATTTTTATCGACAGAACACGCAACCGAGATAATTCACCAGGCTACGGTTCTACTTCACCCCTCCCCCTTTCTTTGGGGTTCTTTGTCTGAGGGTTGAACGCTGTAGTTCGTCTTTATTTCATGTACGTATACGTATATATACGTTTACAAACTACTCGTGTCGTGGAATCGATAATTTAATTCGTGTTTGAAATTGAACCTTTGCAAAAGCGTGTATTTGGAATCGTAAAATATGTTACAATTGAATAAAGTGTAGAATTAATGACTGGCTGATTTAATATTTTATTCCGTACAAAAGCGAAAATGCGGACGGATTCAGAAATTGTGATCGTTACTTGAAAATGATGAAAATTTAATAAATACTAATATTGAATTATTTAAAAAAGTATATCTCAATTTATTCTGCCGTCCGTTCATTTATTCCACGTATTTACTCGTACAGTCATTAACTTCATTACCCCACAGTCTTTAAAAAAAAGAGTATGCAAACATCCCCGGTTATTATTATTTGCTTACAAAATAGTCGAATTTCCATACCGTCACCTTACCAACAACACAATCCTCCCAATCTCCAACGCAATAAAAGTAAATTAAAAAAATCCCTTCGCATCTAAATTTAATCAGCGAAAAAGACTGCTCGTCGTTTTTCAATACTCCCGACGAGTCGCACTCGAGAAAATTTTCCCAGCTTCCCAGCGCTGCATCAGCGACGATAAATAATCTCGCAAAGTGCCACGGAAAAGTGCGCAGGGCGCCATTTATTGCGCAGCGTTAAAAATCACTCGCCCCGCGTATCCGCGTTTTTCCCTTTGTCCAACCCCCCACTCCGTTTTTCTTTCTTCCTCTCAGTTGCACGCAGCTGCTGCGTCCCAGAAGGATCCCAGCACGTGCGTACTATACAGAAGAGCAGCACGCATATAGGCAAGTAGATTTTATACGCGTTGATATGTAGAGTCGAGGCTCGGAGAGAGGCAGAGGAAAAGAGAATGAAATTGAGTCGTTGGAGGAGAAAGAATTGCGCGGGAGAGGCTAATTTGATTTGACTCTCGGGTAATCGAGTGGTTTAGAGAGTGGACGTGAGCGATGGTGTGTATGTGCGCGGGAATTAGAATTGTCGGAGGCGGCGTGCGTGTAGTTTAGCTTTTTAGAGGCGATGACAGAGCGGAGAGGTTGGATGATTTATGGGCCAGTGATTTTTCGGATTGGGGATTTTAAGATGTTTGCTGGCTGGTGGTCTATTTTTGGGTAAGGGAAAGAGAGTCCAGTTTTAGTTTAGTGGAATTTATAATGGTATTTATAATTCGTGATGGATCAAATGATTTCTCGGTACATTCTAGAATAGAGGTACAGCTTTGTTGAAAAGTAAATTGATTAAAATAAATTAGCTACGAACATTAGGCACAAAAAACGATTCGAAGTAACACGTGTACATACATGTAGTGTAATAGGAAAGTTGTCTGTTGGAAGTCAATTAATTAACTTGTGTTTGTCTTCTTGATAGCTGTTAAAAAGGGCTGTTAACAAAAAATATTTTTAAAATCTAATTAAAAACTTTATAATTAACTTTTTATTCAATACAGAAATATCTGTGTGATAATTATAGATCTTTTTCTCAGTTAGCTGTCTTCTTGCCAGCAATCTTGCATGAATGTACTTGTAATTAGATGTCCTCGAAAATGCAGCTGTGCATGTACACTTTTGTGAGAAAATATCTTTCGTCCTATTTACTAAATCACTGATGGGAGCATTAAATGTTTGCAGCGCAGCATATTGGATGATTTTTAATGAGGCTGCATGGACCTTTGAATAAGCAACGTATAAATGTTAATCTAATTGTATACGATTACAATTGCAGCTAAAATATATATGTGAATATAAAGTTAGATTTTATATTCAATGGTTCGTTAATAATTTTGTTACTAAGAATAAATCGAACGCAAACTTCATAACTTACGACTTCACGCTAGTTTGCTGAAAATTCATACATTTTATTTGACCTAGTTAAGAATGATAATGGTTCATGCATATCAGCAGCACTCTATAAATAACAGTTTTTACATTTTTTTAATAAAATATTATTATGCATTACAACATATAACTTGTACTTATTATATATTACATAACACAGATTAAATTATAATATTTTTTTGCTACAGGTTATTATAAATTTTTCAGTGATGCGGTTTAATCGTAAATACCTTTTTAAAATGTCTGGCATTATCGCTATTGTTTAAAATCCATTCTGCATAAAACGAAAATTTCACTAAATATATAACTGTAAATTTATTACAAGCATTGAACTTACGGCACAACCGTCTAGACACTGTACATTTAAAATTCTATAATTATAAATTCATTAATCTTTTGGTTTTATTCAAGCTCACAACAAAAAGCTCAAAGTGAAATTACAAGAGCTATATTTATTACTACTTTATGTCTCAATAAAACATTGTAATAACAAATAATATTCGTTCAATCCACAAATAACCAAATAAATTTCCAACAAGAGAACACCGTAGCCTAACAAACTACAAGAACCACAACTTCATTATAGTTTGTATCAACAACGATCAACTTAAACTCTCTCAAACAAACATCCACCAAACTCACCGAACATTTCAACACACTCCTCCAATCTCTAATCGTCTCAACAAAAACTCCAAAAATACACACCGCCAAAACAAAAAAAACCCAATTAATCAAACCGCTCATACGTCAAATCACCGCTTTTTGTCTCTTATCGCTCTCCTAGACTCTCCGCTACAGCTTGTCCTCTAATATATCTCTCCTGTTACGACAACGACTCCGGCAAGTTCAGGGTGCTCGTGATGCTGCCGCTTGCGATTAATTAGCTCGCTGGCCGTTAATTATCGCACGAGAACGGCGACGATAACGTTTTCCCCTCCTCGAACACGCGGCTTCTATATTTTGATTTCGTGCGCACAGGCCACACGAGCTGCACGCAAATGTGCAAGCGTGGATTTAAGGGGAGAGGGGAGACGATGACCTGGGTTTGGAGCGCGCGTGCGGAATATATAAAAATGTGCTTGCGAATGGAGGATGGGTTGGAGTTGACGGTTATGTATGTCGTTGGTGATGGGGGAGGACTTTTTTTTTAATTTTGAAGAGGAAGTGGTTGGGGCTTGGCTTTCTTTGGACGCGACGAGGCTGTAGGTTGAAGTTTTTTATGTTGGTGTGTGTTATTCTTTTGGCGGAAGGAGACTGTTAATTTTGTAGATATATGACGTTCATAAAGTGTTTTGAATAATATTTTTACTGCATTATCCTATTGTTAATGAAGTCGGCAAAAAGGTGAAAGAAAGTTTTGGAATTGTTTGATTATTGAAAATTTTTATGTTTTAAGTAGCTGTTAATTAAAGAATTTTTAGAATAAATTTATAAATAGCTTTGAATGATAAAATAAATAATAATTATGTAGAAGTAAATTTATTTTTTATACTTAAATACAGACTGATTACGATTTAGAATTTTGAAGTAAATAAAATAGTGTTATGTGTATTGTGTGATTTTCAATAACTATGCTACATAAAGAATTAACGTGACATGAATTGTCAAATGAACCAGCTGAATTTAAATTTATGTTCGATAAAATATAATCTACTATTCATATATCTTTGCTTTTTTAATCTGATGAATTCTCGTGAACTGTATAATTTGGTAACGAGCTAATGAATATAATGTAAAATACATTACTTACAATTTGGCAATCTAAAGATCACTTAAAGTTTATTTAGAGACGGATAAATTTAAAGTAATTGTACTGCTGCACACTAAATTAGAGCTTTTTGTCATTTCTGAACCAATACTACTTAAACAAAATTTATCTGATTGGGCAATGAAAGATTTATTTCTAGATATTTTCAACTAATTGTAGAGATCTGTAGTTATACGTATACTTTTGAAGAATATAATTTTTTCAGAATTTCGGATGTTAAATTAAGAACATACAAGTTTTATTAATAAATTAATAAAAAAGGAAAAAGTCATATTTTTTACATCTATTTTATCGCTTACACAAAGGAATTGCAGCTAACGTTACAGAGGAATGTTTAAGTAGAGCTTAAAGTACAGTATCAGATATCCCACAACTTATGGAAAACATTTACGTAAATTTTTGGCAAAGCAGCACTAGAATTTTTCTGTCTCGTACGCGAGCGTATCGCTCTCGTTTTTTGGCCGAAGTTATCGGAGTTGGCGCGCACTTACGCGCCATGATTTGAAATTGCGCTGCAGTGAATAACGATGAGTCGGACTTTCATTAAAGTGCCGTTGAGTATCTGATTCCTTATCTACCAGCCAAAGAAAATACTCGAGATTAAACTTTAGAAAAAACATAAAAGACACTTCTTTCAAACTAGTATTCTTCAGAGTAAAGAGCTTTTTCAAAGTAAACTAAAAGGTGAACTGCATACAAATCATTTTTGAATCGCAAGTTGCGCAAGAATACTGTGAATACCGAGTCTTACGTAAAAAGATGGGGGATTTATTGTAGTGTGTTTGCAGTGGAGTAACGCTTATTCAAAATTTAATTACTAAGAAAATTGCAGAATTTGTCATTTTCATGGGAAGAAAGCTTGCGTTATCCACAATTCCATTATTTTCTCTGTGTAATTTTAATATTATACTTTAAATTATGTTTTTCAATGTGATCTATTTAAAGTTACTAAGTTACTGTTTTAAGAAGTTTCAAAATTGAAAAATATAATATTATTCTAGTTAATGCTTCCATCAACTAAACTTACTGACGGTTCCATTATTTTTTTTTAACATAAATTGTAGATTCTTTATTATTTTTTTTTTCGTGTCATTGTCCTAAACTCATTAAAATGTATTTCTGTTATATTTTCTTAGTTTTTTTAATTTTTCAATATAATCTCTTTATTAAGAATAAGAGACTTTCTCTTAAGAGACAAACAATAAGAGATGTTCTCTTAACAGTATATATACATCGTCTTAATTCTGAAAATAGGTCAAGTTTGTAGGATACAGAACGGGAGGATGTATTACTATATACCTACAAGCCTTACAACCTTATAAAATTTATGTGAATACAAAATTGCTTTTTGAATTTTAAAAATGCTTTATTGTTTATTTTAACAATTATTTTTCATCATAAACATGATGATGAATAAATGTTAACTTTTTATTGATATAAATTAAATAATTGAATTGATGTTAAAAGATAAAACTTAAAAAAAGTACTATATATACTGTTTTTTTTCCAATCCAGAGTCACGACGGTATCACAATTACCAATATATAGTGTAACAATACAAAAACAAAGCTACATTCAAATTTAGGTTTACGAAAGTAAAGTCTTTAAAAGTACAAAGATTATTATTACAGATGTACAAAATACTATTTAAACCAACAGAATTCGTAACATAGCTCAGTTTATTTTCATTTAAAATTTCTTCGCACGTTCTGAAAAAGTCCTACAATGGCGAAATTTGCCGTCGAGAAAATAGGCTTGAGATCATCTACGTCATTGTTAAAATTACAACGGATTCGTTAACGCTGTAGGTATCACATTACTTTTACCGCGAAAAATTTTTGGCGAGCGCTCAGTTATTTTTGAGAATTCCGGCATGAGAGTACGTCTCACTCCACTGGTTTTAGATCGAGACAGAGACAGAAGCCCCCGCGCTCTCTCGCAGAACAAATCCAGTTTCTCCACGTGCCGGGTCAGTCGACCCGCGCACTAAAACCAACCGGCTTTTTTGTCTTTTTTTTTCTTTTCGCGTGTGGATTAAAAAAATTCTGCGCTATTGTACTGCTTATGTTTGGCAAAAATCCACGCTAGAAATTTGTGTTACTTGGTTCATTGAATTATAGTATCATTTGAGAATGTGCATTTTCTTATGATTTTATAGCATAATTTATGGTTAGCAGAAATGCTTTTTGTGGAAAAACGATTGTTTGGAATTCAGCCATAACTTTGTTCTTTGCTCGTGAATTTCAAAAATCAGAATCGGAATTAAATTTATTTGATATAATATTTAAAACAATTTTAATAATCAATTTTGATTTTAGTAGGTATTTTTTAATAAAGACTTTTTATATCTAATAAAAATGAGTAGTTATTATAAAGTCATAAATATACAAGAATGATAGAAACAAGAAAAACATATTCTGTAAAATAGTCGGATTATCTAACAAAATAACATCTACAAGTAATACAGAGTTTTTCAATTTGTTTGTTTGCTCACCCATTTCAGTGAAGAAGACCGATGCGGAATTTCATCTTGTTGAAGACCAAATGAATCGTGTACAATGCTATTTTATCTTTTTTACTCAATTAAGTTTTAATATAACATTCATAAATAAAAAAGATTTAGCAATTCAATCTTGTTAATTAGAAAGTATTTCGAAGGAAAAAGTAAATTTAAAAATTTACTATTTTAATTTAAATGGCTTTTAGTTGTGTTTTCACATTACCAATCTATCTTCTATAAACGAATTATTCACAGTTGAAATTCCGATTTTCCAGCATCCAGTTATTTTAACTTCCGCGTTTAATTTCCGTAGCTTTTGAAAATATCGAACATCCGTACCATAGAAGCTCACTGGTTAAATGCAATTTTCCAGAAATCTAGTGTCCACATCGAAAAAAAAAAAAAAAAAATCACAGAAACTTGAAACAAGTAAACCTGAAAAGAATAAAAAATTCGCCGCTCTCGATCAGTTGCGTTTTTCTTCGATTTGGGCCATCGGTCAATTAAACGCCAACTGAAATTTGGAGCTGCACCACGAGTAATAATTAATGTCACGGCTATGCAGCTGCAAATGTCTCATTTTGTTGCCTGCAAACGTGAAAGAGCCGCTCGTTTTTAATAATTGTTTTACGAGTGAAAATACTTCGTCCTCGTAACACGAGCTTGCAATTTTGAATTTTACTCAGTCCTCTTTCGTTCATTGTAGTAAATGAATGAGATATTTACATGTATTAATTATTTCTTGGGTATATTAATTCATACGTGTAATATTGCAGTTATTATTTATTAGGTAGTAAATAATATTCAAAGTTCTCGAATAATTCTATCTCATCTATTACACGCGTCAAAACACAGAAGTGAACAAAAACCTGCGGCCAAGACTATAGAAAACGAAAAATTGGTACCGTCAATCATTCTATCGGATTTGACAAATGGCAACGCGAGAATCGAGGCTGAAACTCGTTAATTTTCAAAGTCCCAGTTTCCAGAGCTATATCATACTTGCGAGAAAGCATTGAAAATGATATTTTAAAAATGCAAACGTACCGCTATTTTAACACTTTTGAATTTCGCAAACGTCTTACTTTTCGTGAAAAATGTTTATAAAAAATATAAAAAGATCAAAGAAGCTTATTTATAAAAATATCGCTTCAAGAAACAAAACGTCTTCACACTATTTAGTAAAAAGAAACTTCCCAACGACCACTCTTCAAAAAGAATTCCCAGTAAATATTTTCCGGCATCGCACATCTCAATACACAATACTTTAACTCAGACACGGCGTATCAAACGCTATTACATCAAATTTATCCGTATCCTCTCTGAAAAATCTTGAATCGCCTCTTTGATTGTCCCGCCGCGTTTCGCAACTCTACCCAGCACACGACCGAGCGGAGATTGCCGGATATAGCAGCTCGATTGCCCAGTGACACAATTAACGAACGGCGCGATAAAGAGAATCTCTGTTGCTCGCGTTACCGCAGGAGCCGGGTATTACGCTCGGTGCCGAAATTTTCCGCTTCCACCAAAGTTTTCGTGCCGTGGAATTATCGAGCGCTTTCATGGTCAGGCCCGGTAAAACGCGGAAGCGATCGTGAGACGAGGACGCAGGATGTTTTTGGGAATTCCGTTTGAGGCTGGGGTACACGTCGGGCGGACGTTACTGTGAAAATTTGATGAGGCTCGTTCGTTCGTTCAGTGGAGTTTTTCGAGGTTTTCGCTGTACGAGGGAATAACTATCATTTGTGTTTTGAATTATCAAGGAATTTATCGGGTTACGAAAGAAGAACGTATGTAACGGGAAAACGAAAGTTCGATATTATTCGATCGGAGTTTAATGCATAGTAAATTAGGAATTATAAGATTAAAGTGATATGTTATAATTCATTCATCAAAATGCTTTTCTATTAATTCATTGACCTATATGAGATAAGTATCTAGCTGTCCTGAAATGTATAACCTGATATTTGTATGAATTCTCTTTACTAAGAATCAGATATGAATTATTCAAATGAAAAAGGAAAAAATTTATTGTCACTTATCGCTTTAGTTAATTGCAAGGTAAAAAATATTACAATTTTAAACAGTACAGAGGGCAACATATTGACTGTTTTGAATAAAAAAGAATATGAATAATAAACAATCTCTTCTCTCACTTGTTTATTTTATAAACAATAGCTTGATTGCAATTACACCAATTCACCGAACAAATCGAACGATTAACAACATAATGACCTCTCGAAAAAACGCGTGAAATCGAAACGCGACACGAGCATTCAGCGATAAAGGTCCGACCTCGTAATTCCGCCATGCATCATCGGCAAACTTTCGCTCGTCCTTTATATTTTTATCGGATTGCTCGCATTTGTTTTTCACTGCGCCCGAATAAAACCGTGCCGCCGTACACGCGCTCCACTTTTACCCAGCGATAAGTGCAGCAACGCGCTCTCCAAAAATCATTGGCAATCCTTAAACGCCC
>JAPYZA010002898.1:0-20735 GCA_030522685.1 Eupelmus azureus | reverse complement strand
AACAACTGTTGATAAAGAATAAAAAAATTGATTTTTACCAAAAAGAAAAATTAAAAATTAAAAGTATATTCTTGTTTTAATATTCATACATAATAAATAAATTAAAAAGATAACAATATGCATCCGTTACTATTAAAATAAATAATTTACTAATAATAAATAATTGCGCTATTCAATTCCATGCCACATATCGATCATCTTTAAAAAAAAATAAGGACTTTCCCAAAAACTATTAAAATTAAAATTTTTCATGTTACCTAAAACTTTTAAAATCCTTTCCTTATTAATAATTAATAATAAAAAAATCCAAGTTTACAATAATTACCAGGAATAGCCAGAAAATTAATCGGCAGCGAGCGCAGCCTAGGCGGCAATCTAGTCATCCAATACTCCAAATTTTCGCTCAAATTCGGCTCACCATCTTGCGCGCCACTAACATCGATTGTCGCGCTACTCATGTATTCACTGTCCGCCATCATCTTGATTTATCCAAAACAATAAATAAAAATTTTATTAAAAAAACAAATGCTTTTCCGCGCCACTCGAACTTTGATGAAACACCGGCTGCATATATGGATTAACTGAGGCGGTAGACAAGAAATACGGATACTTTGTAGGTATTTTGTTGACGCCTCCGTAGCCTTGTCCGCATAGCGGGAGTAGTTCCAGCAGTATAAACAGAGACTATCTCACGAGTTGTTATAGGTGCTTATATACTCTATCAAGCTGATGTGTATATCTATATGTACGCGCACACGTAGCAGGTTGTAATAGAAGATGATTTATGGATTGGCGGTAAGTGTATTTTTCTATTTTTTTAAAATCTTGAATTTTTTGGTTGTTTGTCAGGTGAAATAGTGTTGTTATGCATGTTGGGCTGTTTCTTGCTCCAATCTGAATGAAAAGGTTATGTTGACGAAAACATATGTATTTGCTGGAGTAAAATACCAGAAATATTCTTATTTCTTACATAGATCTTTCTATTTGATAATTTATACACTGTTTTTCTTTTAACTTATAATTTATATTATATTTCAGAATATTTAACTAAAATGAAAATTTGGAGGCATTGAAGAGTAGAACAAATCTGTCTATAACAGGATTATCAACGTCATCTAAAAAAATAGTCTTTTTGTCTTACCGAGTATTTTAATTAAAAGAGTCTAAACTAACATCATGGCATCAAAAAGTATCTCAAGTGATTTGGAAATCACTTACGGTTTACAAAAATTACTTTTAAATCAAGATGGTGATAAATCTTCTATTCACGAATTGTATTCAATCACGCAAGAGTTGAATAACTTGAAATCGGCTACGCAGATGTTAAATGTGGAAATCCAAAATCAAGTTTCTTCAAATTATAAAGATTTAATGTCTCAAACAATTTGGTTACAAAAACTGGAAGTTGTTCTCAAAATTATGCAAGAACATGTACAAATATTACTTTCTGGTATAGAAAGGCTACGGTGCGATATAGTTGAGCCCGTTAACAAAATCAGTATTGCAATTACTATTTTAATCAGGCTACACAAAACGTCAGATTTAATAAGGAAATCTGTGAAGGCTGCCTGCTTAATGCGCAATATTAAGGCTAATGCAATTAAAGATCGTGCAAATTTAGATACATATAAGACCAACAGTGACTTAAAAGAATTAGAATCTTTATTAAGTGATCCAAATTTGAAAAAGATTCATTTCCTGGAGAATGCAGCTGAGGGTGTTCAAGAACTTCAAACTCTTCTTGGCACTAGTAAACAAGCAATACCAAAATAAACTTAAAAACTTTTTATATAAATAAAATATACTCTAATCATGTTCAGAATATTTATATAAAATACATGAATATATTTGTATATATGTACATATGTCATAAATTTAAATAAATTAACATCTGTAAATTTTATAACAATAAAATGGTATTAGATTTTAATTAATTCTTAACATTTATTTAAATATTAACACTTTTTAAAAATATATTTTAGACTGATTCCAAATATCTTTTAAATTTCCCGCTTTGCAAATGGCGGATCATTAAGTTAACTCTGCTGCAGAAACTCTACGCTTCTGAAGATAAAGTTCACAATTTAGAGGTTACTAGCCGCTATACGAACAAGTTTATTATTATGAGTTATGAGAATAACAAAAATTCTATAACACGCAAAAATATTAAACAAATTAGATAAAATATCTAAAAGTACAGTTAAAATGTTAAATTATAAAAGTTTAAATGATATATAATTTAATTCACAAGATACTTATTCAAGTGATTTATAATTTGTTATTGTCTGTACATGTTAATTACTTATAAAAGATTATTTTAAAAACATTAATTATAATTTAATTATTGTAATTATTTTTATTTACAATATTTTGAAATGTCTCGAGATGAATGCAGAAAGTATTTGCGATTTTTAGGTGAGAGGTTATAGCAGTATTGTTTTAAAATCTCACTAAAATAATATTATTTATTTAAGTTAAAATATAATAATACCTCACAATAGTAAATTCAATATTGTAATATTTATTTTAATAACTTAAACATTCTTATGTGTGATTCTGATTTACTGTTTAAGAGCTTGATGCATATGCAAAAATGGTATCAGTTTTGCGAGCACAAGGTCCGCTGACGGAGGGAAAACAAAAATTATTGGGAGAATTAGCTCATGCTCTTCACATATCCAACGAACGTCATCAGGCTGAAATTCGAAGAGCTGTAAATGATGATAAATTATCTTTGATTGCAGAACAGTAAGTATCTTTTGCTCTTAAAAATGTTTTATTTCTTATAAATAATTTTTCTTTTGCAATTGTAGATTGTTTGGACCAAACACAGAAACACAGTGGACTGTAGAAGGTCGTCGAATAATCCCTCTAATTTCAAGGCTGAAAGGTCGAACTGCATTTACAACATTTGCTAATAGTTTATCATTGTCAACGGCTATTGCCAACGACAGACAACCACATTTTCAGAAAAGAAGAGAAGGTATGATTGTATTTTTTACTATTTTCTTAATATTCTGAAAGGTATAGAAACCTCTTGTTAATCAATTCATGATGGATTAGTAGTAAATTGATCATTTAAAAGTAAATTAATTTCATATTGAAAGAGTAGTTACAGTTAGTTATGTTAAAAAAGTCTCACATAAAGTATTTAAATATATTATGCAAATAAGTTGATAACGTATAAAAAATAATGCAACAACGAAAAAGAAGAAAATTTATTTATCATTAAAATGTATATCAACATATGCAACAGAGATTATGTAAATAATAAATAAGTAAATATTTTCTTTTACAGTTAAATATAAAGCTGGGTCTCATTGTCAAACTAAATTTGAAGAAAAAATGCTGTGCAGTGATAGTGAGAACACATTTGTAACTAAAAAACGGAAAAGATCATCACATGAGGTAGCTACAATGTGTTGATTTATTAAAATCATATGTTATACTTATAAAATATATTTTCTTATCTTTAGATTTCAGCATTAAACAATGGTACATATACAAGTTATCCAAGTACAAGTAATCAAATTAATTTAAAGTCATTAACAAAATCATTGTCACCACCATCCCCCGTGAAAGATCAGGTAAAACTTACAAAGAATATAAGAAATCATTGATAAAAAGATAAAATGATAAAATTTAAATCTTGATTATTGAAATTGTTTTTGATAGATCTCTTTTAGTAATCTATAACTCTTTTGAAGAGAGTTTTCCTAAAATGAAATATACTAGAAGTAAACAATTTTTTTTCTGTTTCCTTAAAATTAGAACTTATAAGATTTTATCTTTTTTTCATTAAACTATTCATATATATTAAAAATGCCCTACAAAATATTTAATTATTTAATATATAATATTTATTCTAGGGTCCTACCACTAGGCAAAGGGTAGAAACTGAAAAATCAGAACAATGTCACAGTCGTGAAAGCAGGGAGTTCCTAAAAATAACTTAGATTTAAAACTTTAAATTTAGTCACTTGTAAAATACCTGTGTAATATAATTTACTTGATTAAGAATTTTATAAAATACTATTATAAAATGGATTCATAGCAAATTAAAAAATTATCTTGTATAATTCTGTAAATGAATGGTAAATTAGTGCATGGAAATTTATAAAATACTTTATGTTCTTAAGGTCATCATGAAAAAATGTTAAAAGCATCTTTTTATACTAAATAAATTATTATTTTTGAAAAAATAAGTTGTTCAAGCAGGTTTTTAAATATTACTAGTAAGTGGAAGCCCTTTTATCATTGTAGAAAATCCAATACTTTAAAACTTAAAAATTTTTATAAAATAAAATATGATTAAAATTTATGCATATTTTAATTTCAAAAAATCAAATTTTGTTCTTCAAATAAAATTTTCACCACTCTAACCTCAAAATCACTCCTTCGATCATAATTTTTCGGTTCTCGCGGTGAAAAATACAGTTCGACACTAGGGCGTTTATCTCCCTCGAATTTTCTCCCTCGCTTCGCTCGGTCGAAAAACGTCTCGGGAGCTAAATAATCGTCTTCCGCCCCCGTATAGAAATGTACTATTTAAGAACTACTTTTAAGAAAAATATTAAATAAAATTTACTCATATGTATAAAACGTATCATTTCTGTAAGAAATATTATCCTCAGATGTTTTAAAAATTGACTTTTATTGTAATATGCATAATATGCATAATAACTAAATCTTAAACGTGAAAATCAAAAACAATTTATCGGATACAACTCGTTTTATAAAAAAATTTATCTTATTAAAAGTAATTAAAATATAAAATTACGTTATTAAAATTTTACTTATTTTTACTTAGTCACAAATAAAATAAATTTTTTAAAACTATACATTTAAAATCGTATTACTCTATTTATTTAAGAATTCGTTCTAGAAGATCGTAATTCTAAATAAACTGCTGTAAACAAGAAAATTGCCTAAATTAGCTCAATGAATTGAATCACTTCGCAAACGGTATTACGTAAAATCTGCCACCTAAATATACATAATGATATCAATAATGATGTTACATATCTGCTACTTTACGACCTCTATTATTTATACGAATCAATTATTTTCTTAATAAGTTGACATAACTAATTAATCAGATGAATTTATGATGTTTAATAAAACCAAGTGTATATTGACTTAATCATTGGTTGTGCCAGCTTATTCAAGATTATTATATTACAATTGTATTTATCGGTAGCAGGTTTAAACCGCAGCACGGCGAAAAAAATCAGAAGTAATATCCAGTTCTGTATGATACATGCGCGGCCAAGGCTACAGTAAACGCTTTCCCTCCTCGTCTTATTAATTCTCATCTGTACAAATGAAAAAACAACGTAACTTAAAATTGTAAGTACTAAATGTTAAGAGATCTATAGTAAAATTGGTCTCTAATGTTTTATTTTTACACGCGTGTAAAAACAGTTTTTAATTATATACATGTTCTAAATATAAAGTATCCATGACCGTCTTTTCATTAACGTTTTATTTATGAGTATAAAAACTATCATTGCGCGTATCTAAGTCGTATATTTATTTAAAAGTTAAATTTATTTTTACTCACGAGATTGCTTTTCCACAGTTTTTATAGTATTTAAAAGCTACTTTTCTTGAAAATATATAAAGATCTAACAAATAAAGAATTATGTAATCTTATGAGATTAATACGAGTATTCCTAAAAAATTAAATAAAATAAACTTCAAAATATGATGGTTAAATTTAATTAGATCTGTATTGCAATTAAATTTATATTTCGAATAAACGTTTATTATTATCAAAAATTATTTATTTGCTTATAATAAAATAGGTTATTTCTAGAGAAAAATATTGCTTTTCTGGCTTTATAAAACATAAAATAAATACATCTGAGTAATACTTTTAAAAATAATTTTTATTTTTTGTTGGTACATACATTGTTAAGAGTATAAAAATATTTTCTTATTCCTAAATAATCAATTTTAAAACTATTATCAATTATTATACAGGTGTCGACATTTAAACTTAATAATTTTTTACGATAATTGCCGCAACTCGTGTCAGCAACAAAATATTTATTTAAATGTTCTTTTTAGTATAAAAAATGTTTCAATATTATTAAAATGCTTTCAAATCTATCGATGTTTTAGTGTTTGCTATAAACACTAAAGACCATACTTCTTATTTAGTTGAAAATCTCACTACTTTCTTATTTAAAAAAAAAGAAGAAAGAAATCATTCATGAACAGTAGAATCAATTACTACTGTAAAAAATTATTTCTAAAAATTATTCTAATCGAGTATTTTATAACATAAAATTAAATTAAATAGTTTCATAATAATGATATGATAACAGTCTTGCTAAAGCTATAATAATTTCAAGCAGCCAATACTAATTAAAAAGACTTTTTTTAAAATGACAAATATTTAAATACACTTTTTAGTGTCTATTCTTTCATTTGTTTAAAGTTTCAAAAATAAATTTATATAATGTATCAAATAGTTTTAATAACCATATCCTCCAAGCATTCCTCATAATAATTCAAGTTCTTTAATACTATTATTAGAGTATACAGTACGTTCAAAGAGTAATATTTGAATTCTTCATTCAAAATTTAAGTGTTATTTTTTTTAATAAATTGTGAGTATTATGATATTTGCGTGAATTTCAGTTTTATGCCTCCTATAGGTGCCAACAAGAATGCTCTTGGGTTATTAACATAAGGAATACACGTTTTATCACAGACGTCAACTTTGTAATTCTTCAAAATGCTTATAAGGCCGACTTTGGATTGATAGTGAGCGAAACGTGCTCCTAAGAATAAAAATAATTAAAAAGTCAATAATTTAATTAAACAATAAAAATAATTTTTTATAATAATAAAGTCTTAATTACCTATACAGTTTCTGGGTCCATCGCCGAAAGGCAAGTAGAACGATGGATGCCTTGTCTTCGTATTTTCTTCGCTAAATCTTTCTGGATCGAAGGTCTCCGGATCTGGATAGATTTGCGGATCGCGCTGAATTGCGTAAACAGGAATCCAGATTCTGGTTCCTTTGGGAATTGTTACTTTTGATCCCGAGAATGTGTAGTCCTCCATTGATTTTCTCATTAATGCGGTGACTACTGGATATTTTCTTAAGGTTTCTGCAAAAATATATTTTGTGCGTTATACATAATTTTCACCAGGTATATAAAATTATAGGTACTTATATCTCGTATTTGAACTTACCGGAAAATACTTTGTGCATATATTTCATATTTTTAATAGTTTCGTACTTCATCTCTCCGTTATTCTTTTTCAATTCTTCGTTTATCTCCTGGCGAAGTTTATCTTGAATAGAATGATTTAAAGCTAATTCGTACAACGCATGGCTCATTGTTGAAGAGGAAGTTTCGAAGCCAGCGACAAAGAAGACGAAAGCTTGGGCGGTAAGTAGTATATCAGTCATTTCTAAAGAAAATAAAAAGTATGTTAATTAATTAATTAAATGGATTTTCTTCGAATACTTAGTCGATTTTGAGAAATATCATAAGATTATTTTCGAATGTTCAGTAATGCATTATAATAATTATAATATCATAATACATGAGTAAACTTTCGAACGATTTCGAACAAAATCGAGCAGAAATTACACTGCTTCTAGAATTTTGAGAAGGCCCCACTTATGTCACCAATAATACAAATCGTTTTAAAAATGTTTTAAAACGGTTTCATTGAAATTTTGTAACGCTTTTAATAAAAAGTATAATAATGCCCTTTTTTAAATTCCAAAATTTTTGAAAACATTTTAAATATGTAATAATAATGTTTAAAAAGTATCATTGTTATTTATAGTTTAAATAAAAAATGTTCGAAAATGTTTTTAAAACGTTGCAAAAACAATTCTTTTGTGCGTAATAGTTTGAAAAATGTTGTAAAAATTGGTTATAACTATTTTTCAATAGATCTAACTTACGAACTAATTCTTGCACCTTAATTCGATACTTTTATTCGGCTCGACTAGCGCATTTTTTTATATCTAATACAAAATTTCCTTTATAAGTTTTATAAAAATAGTAATTTTTTATTATTAAAATAAAATAATTTTATGGGCATAAATATCTATAAAATAACATAAAAGAGTAATAATATATCTTTTTTAATTTTATCTATTTCTACATCTATCTAATTAACACTGTTTTGAGAGAATATGGTCTTTTAAGTCTAATCATTCAGATTGTATTGAATAGTAATAAAAGCCTATAATTAGGAGATTACTTAACTTTCTATTCTGGAATAAAAATGTGATAGTTTTTTTACGAAATTAAAAAAATGAATGAAAACAAAATTGACCAATATAACACAAAATCTTAAGTACTGCATGTTTCACACTAATATTAAGTATAATATTTATTTTTAAATTACTAATTTTTACCCCTTAGCACTTTTTCCGCAATTTCGATGCAATTTCGTGCTTAAGCACGTAAATTGCAACAGCAAATATGAGGTCTACTTCCGACTTTGCTCGCGTTTTTTCTGTAAAAAAATTACGTCAAGTGCGTGCAGCAGATTTGCGTCAAAATTGCAAATGAAACGTTCAATTCCAAATATCACAAAAGTGCGGCAAACAATTACAGAATAATTGCAACAGAAGAATGCTATCTGCAGAATGGAAATAGTGCACGTACGCGTGCAAAAAATTGCGTAAGAATTGCGACATATACGCACAACAGATGGGTGCAGCAGGATTGCATCAGAATTGCAAAAAGAAAGTGCAATTAGGGAATAGGAATAGTGCACGCGAACTTGCGGCAGAATTGAGCCAGAATTGAGCCAGAATTGAGCCACATGCACTTGCAGCAAAAGTGCAGCGAAATTACGACATGTAGGCGAAGCAGATGCGTGCATCAGAAGTGCATTAGAATTACAAGAAAGTGCATTTAGGGAATAGGATTAATGCATGTGTACATGTGGCAGAATGTAGTCAGACTTGCGCCATATCGCAATTTTTGGCAATTTCTCTGCAGGCATCTACTGCGCCTACATGTCGCAATTTTGACTCAATTCTGCCGCATGTTTGCGTGCACTATTCCCATTCTCTAATTGCACTTTCTTTTTGCAATTCTGATGTAATCCTGCAGCACGCATCTGCTGCGCGTACATGTCGCAATTTTTGAGTGCGGTAGACTGTGCTACCAGGGTATATAAAGATTGTAAATAAGCAGTAAAAATATTTCTATAACACGAAGTATTTTAAACATTGAAAGTCTAAAAAAAAGAAAACTTCAGTTTATTTTAGTTATAGTAAAAGAAAAAGATTTAGTTCCTCATTGAAATAGTAACTGGATATGAAACTCAAAAAAAAACGCGTGTTATTTCAACGCATCAAGTGTACTCAGCTAAAACCAAGATAAAAATAATTTTCAATGCAGCAATTATAGATAATTACGTTTGATCACGTCAGAGCAATTACCATCGTCACTTCACGATTGCAACTACAGCTTCTGCGTCACTACTTAAAGTTACCATAAAACAGTTCCGATACACATTACTTACCTATATTTCCAACTTTGCTCGGATCGTCTTTGATCTCCATGAGCAGGTCGACGAAGTCGTTCCGCTTAATATTGTTCTTCTTCCTGTATTCCATCGTCTGCGTCATCATTCCAATGAAGAATTCGTTCATCTCCCGATCGTACATGATCGGCTTGAGCAGCCTGAACAACCAGGGCGCTGCCTCCCTGATCCGGAACTTAATAATCCTCCACGAGTTCATTTCGAAGATTTGTTTACCCATTTTCCTAAACTCGCTGTCCTCCTCCGACAGCGCGTTCATCTTCAGCCCGAAGACACAGACTCCAATTACGTCAGTGGTGAACTTGGCGGTGAGATCGCGGCACTCGATCACTGGATCTTTCTTTACGTACGAGTCCAAAAATTCCTCGAAATGGTCACCGCATTCATTCAGGAGGTAAAACATGTCCTTAAGCTTGCCCGAGGTGAAGACAGGGGAGAGCTTGGTCCTAAGTGGCCTCCATCGGGCCGGATCCAAACCAAACAGGTGCTGGGTTAGCGGCTCGACCTTCTCGTGGACCTCCATTCCACGATCGGCGAATACCGTGAAGTCCTTGATCAGAACATCCTTAATGTAATCCGGGTCCTTGATCACCAGGAATGGCGTGCGCCAGGCAAAGATGCCAAACATTGGCTCGTCTTTGAAATTTTTGTACTCCTTGTGAAAGTAATCGCCCAGCGAAAGCCTGCTAAATAGGATGTCTTTGAAGTTACCGAAGAGCAAGGAGGGCTGGGGTCCAGCCACGTGTCTTTTACGCCAGAAGTCATAGGTGGCGGTCAGGTAGTAGTAGACGGCGATAAACAGCACGGCGATGCCGGCTAGCAGCTCTATGATACCGAAGTCCATGGTGTATCTTATAGTTCCGATGCTCTTACGAGATCTGAAAAGTGGCAAAGTGATGCACTGAGATGATTGTCGCGAGTTGTTTTTATCTGTATCAAGAAGCGCTGAATCAGTGTTTTAGCTTTTCGACTTTTGTTAGTCTGGTATCTATTTAATATTTACTAGCATAAATGTTTTCTATTGACACAACCCTGGTAGAAATTTCTCCAATCGAATTGGCCAAGTCTTTATAAAAATAGGCTAGTGGTTGTCTCATTCTTCATAGTTGGACAACCGTTGGTCAAAAAATGGGGAAACTTTCTACCAGGGAAGAGAGGGAGTAATCTAAAAGGAAAGGATGGCCATTAGCTGTGATATAATGATGGATAAAAAGATGACCAGGTGGCCAATATGGTTTTTGCTAATGAGATTGTGTTTTAGTCCTAGATTGACTTTGTAGTAAATGCATTAAAAACCTGTTTCTTGTACAAGGAAACCATTCGCTGTAGATAGCAATACGAAATTAATGAGCAAATATAATCTTATAAAACGGTAAAAATAAAATGATATCTGTGAAATGGCGCGTATAAAAATGTAGATAAATTGCATCTAATTTTAATTTTTTTCTTAAATATATATAGACAAAAGATAATAATCAAATTGAAAAAGTTTACTTCAGTATAATAATGATTTAGTAATTGTATAATTAAGAAAAGAGAACTGTAACGATTTCAACATTTCTATATAATGTAAAAATAGAAAATATTAATTGTCCTTGAATTTTAAACATTTTTGCTAAAAAAAAGTCCGGGTAAGAGGCAAAATTAATTTTATGTATGAACTATGATTAATTTTAAATCTCACCTTTATTCTTAAATCATGAATTACTCGGATGAAGTCAGGAGAAACAAAAATGCACGATTTTTGACTAATGCAATCATTCACCAAATATTATTTATTATTATGTTTTTATTGGGAATATGCTCAATTTCTTATTGACGAAAAAATATATTATTCTTTTTTAATGCACCTCTAAATTGCGTCTTAATTTCTATCTAATTTATTTTAGGTTCTACTAGATATAATGTAATTACATTTTTATATACTCTTATTAATTACTAAAATTCTAAATAATTGTTCAAATATTCACCATGGGTTTATTTACGCAATGCAGGATTAATGGACCATTCAATTGACATGAAAAATAGGAAATGCAATGTGGAAATACCTGTGATAAGCTGAACTGATAAAACTTACAAAAGGAATGAAGGCAAACCAAAAATTACACTCAGAAAATAGATTTAATCTGCCATTAAATTGATAAATAGCTGATAAATCACGATAACTAATCAACACACTTATAATTTCATACTAAAAAAATATTAAACTGACACATTACTTTTTATGGCACTAACTTAACGCTCTCAAAAATCATAGTAAATGTTTTTTCAACTATATAAACACTTAAAGACGGATCACTAAGCCTTGTTTTTAATTTCACTGAATATTTACAATACGAATGAAGAAATTAATAAAATATATAACATGTACACTGCCGTACATTGATACTAAAAGCAGCAACAAAGATGAGATAACATACCGTGAACATAATCGAAACCAAGAATTGTTCAAGAAATCGATGCGTTTAGCTGAATGGCTATTCGAATACTGATCGTTTACGGCGTAGTGCGTCGTTTTATGTACGAGAGAAAAATGAAGGGACACATCATCGCAGTTCACTAAGTTGGCACGACTTGCCAAATTTTTCTTAGATATATATGTATATACACCGCCCAAAACAGGGATAATATTTCTGTTTTTAAACTTTTGTATGTAAACTGTATAGTATACAAAGTACAAGAAAATTGTTTGTATATTTATATGTTAAGAATAATATTTGACGGAATGAATCAAAAGAAGACTAAAAAATTTGCACAGTAAAGTGTTAATTAAAATACCGAATTTTTAAGTTGCGTCATTCTTTTATAGAGTAATTATTACTCCAAATCTTAATTAAAATTCGTAATCATTTATTTAAAAATATTATCAAACGTTATTTTATCATTTATTTTTACAAGCTAAAACCACGATTTTATTGTTCCAGGAAAATAATGCTTAGTTTACGGAATTGTAGCTTAAAATTTATCTCTATATTTCGGTAAGTATATGATGTATGCACGGCCATGGCTAAAGTAAACGCTTTCCTACTCTGATTTAATACGTCTTATTAATTTTCATCTACAATAACGTAACAAAATAATAACTTAACATTGTAAATTGTAATTACAAAATGTTTAAACACCTATAGTGAAATTGATCTCTAGTATTTTATTCTTACACGCGTAAAAATTAGTTTTTAATTATATTCATGTTCTAAATATATATAGTATCCATTACAGTCTTTTCATTGACGTTTTATATATAAGAACTATTATTGTGCATATCTAAGTCCTATATTTATTTATTCAAAAGTGAAATTTATTTTTATTAATGAAAATATAATATATGAATATCTAATAAATAAGGAATAATAATTTAATCTTATGAGAATAATACAGGTATTTCTAAAAAATTAAATAAAATTAACTTCAAAATATTGTGGTTAAATTTGATTAAATCTGTATTGCAATTAAATTTATATTTCATACAAACGTTTTGTACTATTAAAAATTCTTAATCCGCTTATAATAAAATAGAGCATTTCTAGAGAAAAAATGGGTTTTCTGGCTTTTAAAACATAAATAAATACATCTAAATATAGTACTTTTAAAAATAATTTTTATTTTTTGTTGGTACATTGGTAGAAGTATAAAAGTATCGTTTTCTTAGTTCTAAATAATCAATTTCAAAACTATTATCAGCTATTATACAGATGTTGACACTTAAAATTAATATTTTTTGACGATAATTGCCGCAACTCGTGTTAGCTACAAAATATTTATATAAATGTTCATATTAGTATAAAAAATGTTTTAATATCATTAAAGTTCTTTACAAATCTATCACCATTTTTGGTTTTGTAAACATTAATCCTCAAGTACCGACAACATTCAACGTTTTAAATAAATAAACACTAAATACCATACTTCTTGTTTAGTTGAAAATCTCAATAATTACTTATTACAAAGAAGAAAGAAGTTATTCATGAATAATAGAATCAATTACCACTATAAAAAATTATTTCTAAAAGTAATTCTAATCGAGAATCTTATAACTCAAATAAAATTAAATTGAATAATATCATTATTATATTATAACAGTCTTGCTAAAGCGATAATTTCAAACATCCATTATTAATTAATAAGACTATTTTTAATAATAACAAATATTTAATATTTTATATTTAATAGTACATTATGGGAGTAAGTAAAGAAAGCCTCAGACTGCATGTTTGTCATTACATTACACGCAGTCTGAGACATTCTTTACTTTTACTCTCTAGGTGCATATACTATTTTTCTCCACACGGAGCGTAAAATGCGTGCTGTAGAATTCGCCCGCAGGGCGTACAGTACGCACTTTACGCTCCGTGTGGAGAAAATACATTTTCAGTCATAGTATCTATTCTTTGAGCTGTCTATTTCTTTAAAACATCAAAGACTAATTATTTTAATTACGGCTAGCTAATAAATAGTCAATAACAAAAGATGACTTATTTGCTAAACATTTATTTTCATATACTCCAAGCATTCCTCTTGATAAAATTTAAGTTCATTAATACTTTTTAGAGTGTAATACGTTCAAAGAGTAATATAATTTCTTAATTTATACTTTTTCTTTTATAAATTACGAGTATTATGATATTTTGGTCAATTTCAGTTGTATGCCTCCCATAGGTGCTAACAAAAATGTTCTTGGATTATTTACATAAGAAATACACGTTTTATCACAGACGTCAACTTTGTAATTCTTCAAAATTCTTATAAGGCCAACTTTGGATTGATAGTGTGCGAAACGTGCTCCTAGAAATAAAAATAATTAGAACGTCAATAATTTAATTAAATAATAAAAAAAATTTTTCATAATAATAAAGTCTTAATTACCTATACAGTTTCTGGGTCCATCGCCGAAAGGCAAGTAGAACGATGGATGCCTTGTCTTCATATTTTCTTCGCTAAATCTTTCTGGATCGAAAGTCTCCGGATCTGGATAGATTTGCGGATCGCGCTGAATTGCGTAAATAGGAATCCAGACTTTCATTCGTTTAGGAATTGTTACTTTTGATCCTGAGAATGTGTAGTTCTCTACTGCTCTCCTCATTAATACGGTGACTACTGGATATTTTCTTAACGTTTCTGCAAACATTTATTTTGGGCGTTATACGTAATTTTTATCAGGCATATGAATTTATAGGTACTTGTATATCTTAATTGAACTTACCAGAAAATACTTTGTACATATATTTCATATTTTTAATAGTTTCGTACTCGATCTTTCCGTTGTTCTTTTTCAATTCATCATTTATCTCCTCGCGAAGTTTATCTTGAATAGAATGATTTAAAGCTAATTCGTACAACGCATGGCTCATTGTTGTGGAGGAAGTTTCGAAGCCAGCGATAAAGAAGACGAAAGCCTGGGCGGTAATCAGTGCATCAGTCATTTCTAAAGCACATAAAAAGTATAATAATTAATTAATTAAATGGATTTTCTTTAATAATTTCGTATTGCTCTGGATAAAATTTATAGCATCATCTCTGATAGCATTAAAAAAGTTGATCTTAAATAGCGGTATTACACCAGGATAAATACATTTTTATATAATTACTGCTAAAGTTTTTGTGATAACTCCACTCTAATTGAAATAAATATAGTTTTGATTGCTTTTACTTATCTAGATTCAACTTGTTCTCTTTGATATTGGCTATGTATTTATATATAAATTCGTTTATCTAATTATGTCGGGAAGATGTAGATATAAATAAGACGACACATATGTAAGAATCATAAATAATGATAAAAAAATCTATTAATACCCTATTTTGATTAGATTTTTACAGAATTTAATAGGTTTTATAAAAATAGCTAATTCTACATTTTTCAATTTTAATATGATTCAAAAGACTTTGCAATTTTTATTATTTAAATAAAATTAATCTTATTTACAATAAAATAATTTTATACTCTCTAAAAGTTAAGGAGTAAATCCATATCAAAATTTACTCCTCCGCGAGATTTACTATTTATAAGTATATTACAAAATTTACTTTTTATAAGGAGTAAATTTTGGCAAATCAAAAAATGTACTCCTTGTAAGGAGTAAATCTAGTTAAGGAGTAAATTCTGATATAGGTTTACTCCTTAACTTTTAGAGAGTAGGTATAAATATTTATAAAGTAACACAAAAAGTAGTATATCTTTGAAAATTCTATCTATTCCTACGTCTATCTAATTAGCACCATTTAGAGAGAATATGGATTTGTTTAATTATTTACTATAAAAATATATCTTTATAGTATATATAATCAATATTTTTATAGTAAATAGAGTAGTGCATTAAATGCAATTTGATTTTCCGATAATAATTGATTTTATTGAGTGCATTTCGATTTGATTTATTTTAACGTATGAATTTATACACATTCAACTCCTTTTGACGAATTTACTATCAAATTATTTATTTAAGTCTAATCATTCAAATATTATTAAATAATAATAATTATATTAAGCTGTTATTAGTGCTTATTTAATTTTCTATTCCGGAATAAAAATATGATAAAAACAAAAAGTTGGCCCACATACAAAATTTTAAGTATTGTATTTTTCATAATAATATTAAGTGATGATAACTAATTTTTTATATTGAAATATATTATCACAGTTATTTTTGAAGGCTAGATAAAGAAAATAGTACACTACGCACCTAGGGAGGAAAAGTAAAGAATGTCCCAGATCCCATGTAAATTGTCGCCCGAGGCGAAGCCGATAAACATGCGATTTGAGGCTTTCTTTATTTCCTTCCGTGGTGCGTATACTATTTTTCACCATACCCGAGCCGAAAATACCACTTTCGTGATTTTGAGCCGAGAGCGAAAGTGGTACTTTCGACCAGGGTATGGTGAAAACAATATTTGATTATTCTATGCATACATTGTAGATTAAGAAGTAAATATATTTCTAAAAACGGAAGCAAGAGTAAGGTATTATAAGCATTGAATGTTTAAAAATAAAAACAAAACAAAATCTATTTCAGTTACAGTAAAATAAAAAGAGCCACTTTCTCATTGAGAAAATAACAAAAATTGCACGAAACGCAAAGAAACACGCATTATTTTAACGCATCAAGTGTAGCCAGCTAAAACCAAGATCAAAATAATTTTCAATTCAGTAATTATAGATAATTAACATTGATCACCTCAGAACTGCCGCTGAGCCTAACAACCCAATTAACATCGACACTGCACGATCGCAACAACAGCATCTGAGTCATCGCATTAAACTCCCATAAAAAAGCTAAGATACATATCACTCACCGATATCTCCAACTTTGCTCGGATTGTCCTTGATATCCATAAGCAGATCGACGAAATCGTTTCTCCTAATATTGTTCTTCTTCCTGTACTCCATCGTCTGCGTCATCATGTTAATGAAGAATTCGTTCATCTCCCGATCGTACATGATCGGCTTGAGCAGCTTGAACAACCACGGCGCAGCCTCCCTGATCCTAAACTTAATAACCCTCCACAAGTTCGTATCGAAGACTCGTTTACCCATTTTCCTGAACTCGCTGTCCTCCTCCGACAGCGCGTTCATCTTCAGTCCGAAGACGCAGACTCCAATTACGTCAGTGGTGAACTTGGCGGTGAGATCGCGGCACTCGATCACTGGATCTTTCTTTACGTACGAGTCCAAAAATTCCTCGAAGTGCTCACCGCATTCGTTCAGGAGGTAAAACATGTCCTTAAGCTTGCCCGAGGTGAAGACAGGTGAGAGCTTGGTCCTAAGTGGCCTCCATCTGGCCGGGTCCAAACTGAACAGGTGCTGGGATAACGGCTCGACCTTCTCGTGGACATCCATTCCACGATCGGAGAATACCGTGAAGTCCTTGATCAGAACATCCTTAATGTATTCCGGGTCCTTGATAACCAGGATTGGCGTGCGCCTGGCGAAGACACCGAACATTGGCTCGTCATTGAAATTTTTGTACTCCTTGTGAAGGTAGTCGCTCACCGAGATCCTGCTCAGTAGGACGTCCTTAAAGTTGCCAAAGAGCAGAGAAGGCTGGGGTCCAGCCACGTGTCTTACACGCCAGAAGTCGTAGTTGGCGGTCAGGTAGTAGTAGACGACGAGAAACAGCACGGCGAAGCCGGCTAGCAGCTCTGTGATACCGTAGTCCATAGTGTATCTTATAGTTCTGATGCTCTTATGAGATCTGAAAAGTGACAGAGTAATGATTTGAGATGATTGACGCGAGTCGTTTTTATCTGTGTCAAGAAGCGCTTAGTCAGCGTTTGCTTTTCGACGTTTGTTTGATTAGAGCGGTGTATGTACCTGTCACGTTACTAGCGAAAATATGTGCTATTGACGCTAGAGAATTATTTTTTTTAATAACGATAAATTCATTATTTTATGTTAGTCAAAAGCAGTGGGTGTTTGAATATTCAGTTTTAATTTTATGGGTTCTACTTGTACATAAAACAATCATTTTAATGAGAATGGATTTTGTTTTTAAGGTATTATTTAAAACGAATTCGTCTTCCCTCAAGAAGTTATTTTTATTCGAGTTTAGAATTTATAAGTGAAATACTGATGGAGGAAAAAGTCTAAAAGGAAAAGGTGGCCATTGACGAAACGCGTTTAGCATATCTGAATATGGTTTTTGCTAATGAGATGGTGTTTTAGTCCTGGATTGACTTTGTAGTAAATGCATTAAAAACTCGTTTTTTATACAAGGAAATCATTCGTTGGAGATAGCAATACGAAATTAATGAACAAATATAATCTTATAAAACAGTGATATCTATGAAATGGCTGGTATAAAAATATAGATAAATTATATCTAATTTTAATTTTTTACTCGAGACAAATAGACAACGGTAATATTCATATTGATAAAGTTAATTTTAGTACAATAATAGTTTAGTTAAGTAATTATGTTATTAAGAAAAAAACTGTAAAAATGTCAGCATTTCTATATAATTTATAAATATAAAGATCAATTGTCCTTAACTTTTAAATGATTCTGCTTAAAAAGTCCTAGCAAACTTAATTTTTTGATGAGTTACAATTAATTTTTGTCATTTCCTCTTTT
Organism: Eupelmus azureus; assembly: GCA_030522685.1. Classification (NCBI taxonomy): domain Eukaryota; kingdom Metazoa; phylum Arthropoda; class Insecta; order Hymenoptera; family Eupelmidae; genus Eupelmus; species Eupelmus azureus. The sequence continues at coordinate 2,130 of JAPYZA010002898.1, read as the reverse complement.
CTTGAGACAGATAAATTGCTCGGTTCAAGCACGAGAAAGAAAAACGCACGATTCATCCTTTACCTAATACAATTTTTTGCCAAATATTATTAATTATTATTTTTTTATTCACAATGTGTTCAACTTCTTATTGACGAAAAAGTATATTATTCTTCGTTTTTTTTTAATTTACCTTTAAATTACGTTATAGTTTTTATCTAATTTATTTTAGGTTCTACTATAGATCTAATGCAATTACGCCTTATATTCTTATTAATAAATTAATTAATAAATGATTATTAAAAAAATTAATAATAAGAAATGCATTAATGTTCCCATTAATTACTAAAATTCTAAATAATTGTTCAAATATTCACCATGGGTTTATTTACGCAATGTAAGATTAATCGATCATTCAATTAACATGAAAAATAGGAAATGCAATCTGGGAATAACCGTGATAAGCTGAACTGATAAAACTTAACAACAAAAATTACACTCAGAAAATAGATTTAATCTGTCAACAAATTGATAAATAGCTGGTAAATCATGATAACTAATCAACACATTTATAATTTTATAGTTAAAAAATATTAAACTGACACATTGCTTGTTATGGCACTAACTTAATGCTCTAAAAATTATAGTAAATATTTTTTCGGCTATAAACACTTTAAAAGAGGTCACTAAGCTTTGTTTTTAAAATTCACTGAGTATACAAAACATAAAGAAAAAAAAATTTTTGTAAAATGTACACTGCCATACACTGATGCGGAGATTAAATTTATAAGCAACAACAAAGATGACATCACATACCATAAACATAATCGGAACCACAAAAAGAATTGTTTGAGAAATTAGTGCGTTTAGCTGTGTGGCTATTCGAATACTGATCGTTCGCGGTGAAGCGCGTCGTTTTATCTACGAGAGAAACTGAAGAGACACATCATTACGGCTTACCGAGTTGGCATGACTCGCCAGTTTCTTCTTATATCGCTAAATATCGCGAAAATAATTACCTCGCAAAACACGGATGATATTGAACTTTTTAAATTTTCGTACGTAAACATAAATTGTACACAATTGTGCAGTAATTGTTTACTTATATTTAAAGAGTAGTTGATGGAATGAATAAAAAAAGAGTATAGAATTTGCGCAGCAAAGTTAAAATATCGAATTTTTAAGTTGTGTCATCTTTTATAGAATAATATTTCAAATAAATTAAAATTTGTAATTGTTTATTTAAAAATATTATCAAATGTTACTTTTATAACTTAGTTTTACAAGCTCGAATCACAATAAAATTGTGATTTTATTATTACAGAAAGCTATGCTAAGTTTACAGAATTGTACCTTACAATTTTCTCAAATACAATAAAGAACGATATATAGCAATTGCTCAAAAATATCAGTGATTGTAAAAAAATTTAGAAAAAATAGCTGCGATGTTACCATTATTTTTAATCATTACTATAACAAATGTTTACTTTAGAACAATAAGTAAATCAACGTGACTCAACATGTCTTTAATCTGACTTACTTAATAAGAATAAATATTAAAAGTATTTATGAATTAACGAAAATTTTATTTGTAGATAACTTCATAGAATAATATAAAAATTATTTAAAATAAATATTTTCAAAATTCTTGAGTAATATCTTAAACTTTTCGTTCTTCATATTGAATAATGAGTCGGCTAAATTAAAGCATTCGAAATGTCTGATTGTGAGTCATAACCAAGTTTTTTGATCTACTCAAGTATTTAATCATTTTTTCTTCATTAATCAATTACGAGAAAAACTATGGCTTTTTAACCGAACAATATCTTCATAAAAAAGTAATGCGTGCTTAATTTGGGAATTGATTATACGATATTCAATTAGTTGGGAAATGTTTGTTTATTTTATATTCTTTATATGAAACAGTCTGTTCACAAGCTATATATGATCATGAAATGTTTAAATTCAATTGCCCAGTACATGTGCCAAGTACACTGACCATTCTCTTGTAAAATTTCATATTTGGCAACACAGATTTATAGAGGGAGAAATATAACTCTACGTACGCTCGGTCACAATTCTATCTGCCGGAATGTTCATTTGAATTTTTGAAATTTTTTTGAAATAAGATTAGTCACGGCTTTTTTTACC
>JAPYZA010002897.1:0-16288 GCA_030522685.1 Eupelmus azureus | reverse complement strand
TTGTTAGATGGGTAGTAGTCGGCCCGGTCGGCTGGCGAGACGTCCCAGTCCGCTGCAGAGGTTGGAGACAGGGCGGAGATGTTAGAGACGGCTAGCAGTGCTAGGAAGATGCTGACTTTCGGCCTTGAATAGGTGAGGAAAAGAGTTGCTAATTAATTAAACAATATTAAGCTTTGCATTTTGTAAATGTAAAATAATTGTTTGAAACAAAATTTTTTTAAATGATATATCAAAAATAGAGAGTTAGTTAATTTTATCGTTTATTGTAGCTAATACATCTATGTATCTAACCATTTAAAATAGTCTTACTGTTAGATAAAAAATAAAAATCAGTCATTATTAGTTTAAGTAGTTCGTGAAATATGACACGAATGTTTCGTATTCTATAAATTGAAGTCCTATATTTCAACACTGAAAATAACGGTAAACTATTCTCTATTGTGGAAAAAAAGTACAGCAATATTTAAAATTTCTCCTATTCCGATAATATTGTCTCAAAAAACCCATTAACTTTCATCCTAAATCATCTCTACTAATTATAATAAATCTCCTCGTAATAACACGCGCCAAAGTATTTTGATTAAATCACCCACCTATCTCGTAAAATACCACTCTGAAAAAAAAACCACTAACCATCCCATCCCATCTCATGCCGCAGCATAACGCGACTTTCGCCGCATAAACGTAAATGACTTTCGAAGCGTGAAAATTTCGGGTGAACGACACACACGCACAGGCTCGCCTGGACTTTTCACGAAAGCCCGCTCGCTTGACAACAATAGGGCCCCCCTGCATCTTCCTTCCGGCGTATATGCGCGGGCGTGCGCATCAGATCCGATCGCCGCGCGAGCGACGGCCCGCTAAGCGAGTCCTCGCGGCGCCAACGCCACGCCGATTCTCTCTCCATGACAAATATAATTTCCCATAGGTGGCTTCCGCGCTATTATTCCGAGTTCCGGCGCGCCGGCAGCCAGAAAAAGAGAGAGAGGGATCCGGCGATTGTCCGGTCAACGCCATCGCTCGCGCCAACGCACTTTATGGAGCAGATTGCGCTCGTTCGGTGTTATAGCTTCTGATGTGAGTACACCTTAGCTGCGCTCACCCTACTGTGGCTATTGCCCTCCGAGAGTTAGCCACGCGAAACTTTTGTCAATGGGTTCTGGACGCGGCTGGTTTCGGGGAATGCTTTTATATTAGCCTTTGCTTATTTTATATAAAATTTTTTATCTTTATAGATATAATGGTGCGGGTGGTGAATAGGTTGGACGAAGAGCACAGAGCTTTTATTCTGGCTTTTATATCAGTAATAAGTCGGCAAGTATTCTCGAAACGATTTTAAACGATGATTCAATAACTCCGATACGTCAATTGCAATAATTGGGTTAGTAAGATAATTGATGTCATTTATTATTCAAGAATGTTTTGCAAGAAGTGGCATATTCAAACTTAATACAATAGCCGCGTCTACACATTCCAATTGTAAGTTTTCGATTAGATATCACAGCGCGTCCTTCTCCGGTACTTATCACTTCGTAATAGCTTTCATCGAGGCCGATTTCCATTCAATTTTTAGATGATTCGTCGCAGAATAGAGGACACACGCCTAGATATAAAGAAAGAAACGCGCGACATGAGCGAATTTTCTTTTTTTTTCTAACGCCGTGGCTTAATGAGCCAGCAGATCGATGAAGAAACGTTTAGAGGCGCAGGAAGGACTTAATTCGCGGGTTCCGCGATTTCTCAACTTTTCGTCATCCAGCTATCACCAAAGTACATTGTCATTAGAGCTTTGATTCGTGCACGAAGTTACGGGCTGTCTTGCGCTGTTTGTACTTATGCTTAAGAAATTTCATTACTCATAAATCAAAATGAAGATAATGAAATAGGAAGCTTTTCATAACTTATTGTAATAGTTGAAGCTTTTTTGCAATTCGTGAAGTGATTAAAAATATTAGTATTTTTTTTATAACGTGTTAATTTTATGTTAATTTTATCTGTTCAAATTAAAACGCTTCTTAACTTAACGTCATAAAGTTACGTGTACAATAAAAAATCCATTCCAGAGTAGAATGAATTATTAATCATTAAATAACGCGGAACAAAAGAAATAAGTGAAAGAAAAAAACTATTTTAAAAATTTACATACACATCTTAACCGTATGAAATATACATGAGCATCAGGTCGTCGACTCATTCGCGACTTCAGCCAGAATTCGGCATCTAATTGTAAGCATATACCGCAAATTCATGCCGCGCACGTAGTGTGTAGATACTAATGGCACCGCGAACGAGCGGTAATGTCGCGGGCTTGCTCGCACAGTTATAAAGAGGCACTTTTACAACGAGCGACAACGAGCAAAGATACACACGTGCGGTATGTATATAGTATGAGAGGGTTGAATGTGTTTGCCCACGATGCTGGAACAAATCTCCGTAGGATGTCTAAGCGACGTCCAGCGGTTGAGCTACGGGATTTACAGTTAACGGCCAGGCTCCCAACGGAACTTGGCGAATTCACGGCGAAATTAGACTTTTCGTGAGATTCCTTTTATTTATATGTTTGTGGATATTCACCCGGAAGTATGTTTATTGTTATAAGTTGGTCAGTTTTTTTTTACGAGTGCGTAAAATTCTCGAGAAGTAAAAATTAAAAAGGATTTTTGTAAGAATGCAAATCCTATTGTGTTTAATTAGAAAAAAGCGAATAAAGAAAATGAATATAAAAGTAGATAATAAGATAATATAAGCGGCGTTACTGGAGTATGGATCACTAAAAGTTTCATCATAAAACTGTGATTATCGCTCAATAAAGAAAATGATATTATTTTCTTGTAAATCAATTTATAGCTTTTGTAGCTTATAAAAATCTTGCAAATTTAATATTTGAATTTGTTACAAAAAAGATAAGATAAAGAATAAATTATATAGAAATTTTAAAAAGATTTTTTATTAATCAGAATAAAATTAACACTACATTTATTTGATTGAAACTCAAAGAGTACCAGAGAGCTTTCTTAGTGGTAAAAAAAATGAACATTTTAATATTAAATTCAAAAACTTTTAAAATTTTTATAATTTTCAAATTAGTAAGACTAGTTTAGTTTTATAATTTTCTAGGTATTAAGACAAATTCTTTTAATAAAAACTAGAATTAATGTAAATCTACAATTTGATTATTATTAAAATCGAAAGTTTAGATAAAAATAATAAATAGTAAGTTTTTTCTTGTTAAATTAAGGGTAAAATGGTATGTTGAAATTAAAATATTTTATCTAGTTCCATTTAAAAACGTTGATAAAATTTTGAATTTAGTTTTATACTTTAATGTTTTTAATGTAAGATTTTCTTATTCTTTCCAGTAAACGTTACAAAAAATTCTAGTAGTGATGATAATGATGAAGGGTTGACAACTTAAGACTACAATAAATTCTAGTAATATTTTGATAATTACAACTAGGTAGAATTTTATCTTATTATAATAAAGCAAAAAAATAGGCGAAAATTGAAAACAAAAATTTAAAATGAAGAGGGTCAATGTAAGCTAAATTAATTGTTTAATAAAGAAATATCTTAAATTGAAAATTTAAATATGAAACTAATGTTTGTAAAATAAAAGATATTGTTGACTGGCACAAAAATGAATTATAAATGAATAAGTAATGTAAGTTTGGCAGTAGTCCTACCTTAACATGATGTAATTTTGTCATCCGTGCTATGTTGACTGGTCGAGGTGCCTACGATGACTGAATCGAAAAGAGCTCCGCGCGCGTTATTTACATGTCTCGCTTACTACACGCTCTCACCCCCTACTACAGCACAACTGCTAACGTTTTCATGAGACCGTTGCTTTTTTTTTAACATCCATAACCAGTTTTGTAAAATCAAATCTTCCGTATAGCTTTAAAATATACGTACTTACGTATATTGTTAGAAACCTTGAATATACAACTTTTCACCTGAAAATAATATATTCTTTTATAAATTTCTTTTCTATTTTTAAGAACGTAATAAAACATAAAAGTAATTTATAAAACTGCACACAATGGAATTTAACATCATTCTCATTTCATAAAATTATACTAGTGTGATTATTCTCTTAATACTATTAAATTTGACGTAACAAAATTGATTAATAAAATATGAATGGTATAGTTTAAATGTTTTAATTATTTTATTAAATTTGTAAACATATTTCAGCATGAATTTCAACGAATTAGTTTTGTAGTCACACAAATTCTACGTCACAGAAATAAAAAATTATTAAATAGTAAAATATTAAATATTTATCAAAAACGTAGAGAAAGCCGGATAAAGTAACCATTTGTGGGGAAACTTAATATCTATGTCATCTATGTTTCATTCTGTAGTAAAATTTTATACGTAGTAACAAAGAATAATTTTAAATTGAAAACTACTTAAACTTTTTTTTATACAAAATTTCTTCACTCATGTTCGCTTTACTTCAGCTTACCATACGTACAGAATGTAAATGCTTATAATTAATGAAATTTACATCATAAAAGATCACAAAATAAAAAATTAAAACAATAATTGTAAAATATTCATAAACTATTAGTAGAATAATTTATATAAAAATTATTAATAACGTATTAAACACTTTTGCATTATTATATACAGTTAAGTACAAATTAAGAAATATCTATTGTACAGAGAATTAAAAATGAAGTGATTTTTTACTTTAAAAAAAATATTTATAACTTAAAAATATTGAAAATAAAAGATTTTTATAAAAAATTCTTTGTAGTAGGAGGTTGAAATCACTTTCTTGCTCATCTATTGAACCGTATTTTTTAATAGGAAGTGAGTAAAACAAGATTTAACATACGCTTTTTTATCGAGCCTAGTATCAAAAAATTATTTTCTCTTAGTTTATTTAAATTTATAATTTTATTTCTTATACTATGATCAAATTAAATTTATCAAGGTATCGTTACTTATGCAAGTGTTATAAAGAACCATTATTGAATAAACCGCCAAGTAAGTAGAAGTGTTGCCACTATATAACGATTCAAAGCTACCAACTGTTGCAAACGACAACAATGAAATGAGGTGAGATTTGCAATGGCCGAAGAGGGAAAGAAGATTTCATTTGGCTTTTCAAAATCCATTAAAAAGCCCGTATTACAAAATGTACGACCGCCGGAAAAAAAGAAAGTTGATTATATTGAGTGCGTTGATGATAAGGCAATCAAAATCGTAGGGTAAGTTATATCAGTCTGTTTTTAATTTAGAAATTTCTTAACCTACATAACCTTAACTAATTTTATTAAAATATCTATTAACTTATTTTTTGTTCTACTAATCATTTCTGTTAACTGTTAAAAAATTGTTTAATGTCAACAGAATATTATTATATATTTTAATGTCTTTAACTGTGACCATAGCGGAGAAGAAAAGAAAGATGGACCTCTTGTTATTCCTATGCTTGGTTCTAAAACCTGGCACGATAGAATTATCAACAAAGTGGATGCAGATATATTTGAACCAAAATCTACGGAACCTGTCGTCAAAGTTGAACCAATGCAAGATGTTCAAATCAAGGAAGAAAAAGTGGATGAGATACCTAATGGTAATGTTTGTAGTGAAAACAACATAGAACCAATGGAAATTTCTGAAATTAAAAAAGAACCAGAATCGGATGAACCTCTCACATTAGAAGAACAAGCTGCCCGTGAAATTATAGCTGACCTTAAAGCAAATGAAGGTAAACCTAAAGAGCAGAATGAATTTGCAGTACCTATAGCAAAGGATGATTTAACAGGTAAAGAAGAGGTAAGTTTATCATCGTATCATATAATAATGGAGATATAAATTAATCAAATATGCATTTCATTCATTTTATTTATTTCAGTCAACATTAGAAGATTATGAAAATATTCCTATAGAGGCATTTGGTATGGCAATGATCCGTGGAATGGGATGGCAACCTGGTAAAGGAATAGGCAAAAATGAAAAGTATGAATGTATTTTAATATATTTAAACTATTTTATAATCTTTTATTATTACTTTTATTTTATATTAAATATAAAAAATTGATTTTATTTTAAATTTATGAAAATAATAATTATTATAATTATTATTATTTCAGAGTTGTTCCACCAGCAATTCCAGAATTACGACCCAAAGGAATGGGATTGGGTGCAGATAAACTGGCTGTACAAAAGACAAAGAAACAATCATCTAAAGAGGATGAACAATTGAAAGTTGCTAAAGGTAGTTATGTAAAAATTACAGCAGGCAAACATGCTGCTAGTTACGGAAAAGTGGAAGGTTTTGATGATGATGTTGGTAGAGCAATTATAAAATTAGCACTTGGCGGTGAAGTGATTTCAGTCAATGAAGGCTTCATACAAGCTGTATCGTCAACAGAATATGACCAGAATTCTAAAGTATTAAGTGAGTTTATATTATTTATTTTTCACTAGGGACTTTTAAATTACTCTGAAATTTCTTTAATTACTATAATACAATGCCAGTAAATTAGAAAATTATCCAACACTTTTAGTAAAACTTTATACTAGAAAATCTTTGATAAAATAAAAATTTTTATTATATTTCAATTACATCATAATTCATTATACTTTCAATAAATGTTTTTTTATAAATATAACAATATTTTTCTAATTTGAAAACATTTTCATGTTGGGCATTATTTTATTGATTACTATTTTAAAGGTCCCTTAAGTAATATTCATAAGAATTATATCTAATAGAAAGCTTAGCCTTTAATATTGTGTTAAATTAATTGTAGATGTCAAGAAATATGAAGAATACAAAACTAATGAAGAAAGTAAGACTAAAAAAGATAGAAAACGTGAGTCATCTAAAAGTTCTGAAGAAAGTAGTGACGAAGATTATAAAAAAAGACGCAGAGAAAAGTCAAAGAAAAAATCTAAGAAAAGAAAACAGTCTTCTTCAGATGATAGTAGTGTAGATAGAAAAACAAGAAGGAAAAGAGATTCATCTAATAGTAGTGATGAAGAACAAAGACAGAAAAAATCTAAAAAGTCAAAGAAGCACAAAAATCGAGATAGTTCCTCTGAACGATCAAGTCGTAAAAGTAAAAAAAAGGATAAAGAACGTGAGAAAACAAAATATAAAAAATCTGATTATTCTGATTCTTCAGATAAAACAAAACATAAGACTCGCAGAAGATCACGTTCTCGAAGTTATTCACCAAAAAATCGTAGAAGAGGTCGATCTCGTAGTTATTCACCAAGACGGTGAATGTATCTCTATGAAAACATCCTATGGATTAATATTTTTTTTACAAATCTTTTATAAGCATTTATTTTGCAATTCACTTAGGATTAAAATAGCTATTTGTATAGTTACTATTATTTATGATTGTAAAGTGGTCTTTAAAAAAATTTTTTATGTATAAACAATGTAAATTTATTTATCATCTGAAAGTTTAATTTTAGAATCAACAGATGGTTTCTGAAAACAGTTTTTTATTTATAAATTTAAAATGCTAAAAAAAGACAAGACAATATTTTAATAAAAAATATGAAAATCTTATCATAGTTTGTTTTTTTAATCAATCAAAGCCTATCTATTGTAATAGAGTTACTATCTATCTATTTGTAATAGAGTTACAGTTCTTGATAAGTATCTTATCTTCTATTGTTGAAAGCAAAGTGCTTGACACGGTCAAACATAACCTTAGAATGATGCAAAGTTGTAATTTTGCTAGACAAACGTTTAGAGCCATGTCGAGTAAGTAATTAAAGATTTTTAAAATAAAATATATTATTTCTTGGCGATTTAAATAAAATACCTAATTTTAATCTTTTAGCTTTACGATTGGCATTAGCACAGATATCAGTAGGAAGCGAAAAGGAGGCAAATATAAAAAAAGCCGTTTCCTTCGTTGAAAAAGCTAAGCAAGAAGGGGCAGACGTAATTACTTTGCCAGAATGCTTTAATTCGCCTTATGGAACAAGTAAGCCAATTTTATCGGCAAAACAAAATAGAATCTATATTTAAATAACGCAATATAATATTTCATAAATTTAAACATTGCAATATAATATTTTTAAGAAACTCGTCCCTACAACCCACTCGTATTTTATATATGATGAAACTATACTTATTAATTATCATTCAACAGATCATTTCCCTAAATACGCCGAAGTTATTCCATCGGGAGAAACAAGTACGGCGCTATCGAATGCCGCTAAGAAAAATGGAATCTACATCATCGGCGGCACTATTCCAGAAAAAGATGGGGATAAGCTTTTTAATACATGTACAATTTGGAATCCCGAAGGAAAATTAATCGCTAAACATAGAAAGGTAAAACTTCAGAGAATTTATGAACATAGGTACAAGATAATTTTGTAAACGAGAATTAATTTATCTTCGTCGAAGCGGTAAAACTGTAATAGTGTGCATACCACACCTTTTGATGAAAATTACAGTCTATCAAAATGGTTTCTAACTTACCAGCAAAAAATTTTAAATTATTAAATATTGAGTATTTAAACGTAGAAATATTGTAATAAAATCTTAATTTAATATAAGATTTACTATCTCCACCTTAAATTATTATTAAATATTAAAATATATTCTTATCTGTATATAATGGATTATGAATTATTATTTAAAATTTAATACACTTTTTTAAAAACTTTATTTTTAAAAATTAATTGTCTGTCTTCTTACCTAATTTGCAAGCCAAAATAAATTTAATTTGATAAAAAAAAAAAAAAAAAATAAGACAGCAAGCAAACTTGACGAAATAGATACCCGTAAGATTTGGAAGCTCCGAGCTCTATCACCGCATCGCATCAACTATCAATCCGGCAGTCCGCAAGACTGCACTATTCGTTTAAAAGCCGTACTAAAAAAGTCAAGAGCGCAATCTCTTACGCAAACTATTAAATAATGAACGAAACAGCTTTGAAAAGATCGATGCGCTTCATAAAATACCATCCTGCACCGTCAGCGGCGGCGGCGGCGGCGGCGGCGGCGGCTGGCATTGAACCTGCTCTTATACGACCCCCGCTATAAAGTTAGGCGCTCGCTCGAGATTGCGCAACTGCAATTCCGATAATGGCAGACATCCTTCCTATGCCCTCTACTTACCTTGTCGATCAAACTTCCACATTCCAGATGCACCTGTTCGACATCGACATCAAGGACAAGATAACGTTCCGGGAGAGCGACACCCTCAGCCCGGGCGACTCGCTCACGACCTTCGAGGCCAAGGGCTGCAAGTTCGGTATCGGCATATGCTACGACATTAGATTCGAGGAAATGGCCAGGCTGTACAGGAATCAAGGATGTCACATGCTGGTTTATCCGGCGGCTTTTAATATGACGACTGGACCGCTGCATTGGCAGCTGCTGCAGAGAGCCAGGGCCAACGATAATCAGCTTTACGTGGCCTGCGTGTCGCCGGCGCGAGCCCAGGGCCCGGGCTACATCGCCTATGGTCACACCCAGCTTACTAGTCCCTGGGCAGAGGTGATAGCCGAGCTGGATGCCATCGAGGACATGATAATCAAGGATATAGGTACTGTATTATCAATATTTTTTTTCTTCTAACAAATCCTGCATCTATTAAATTTTCATTACCTACTAAATTACCTTTACGATCGTTTAATTTATCTGTAATTGAATAAATTCGTTAATTTGATAAAATTTCATCCAAATGGAAAGATTATTTCATTTTTTTTTCTTAATAAACTTTTTATGCTGATTGAATTTAAAAAAAAAAATATTTTAAAATTGTTATAATATTAAATATTATTTTATCATACTTTGGACAGTCAAATTTAAAAACTATAATTTTTTGCAGATTTAAAAGTTGTCGATGAAGTCAGAGCACAGATACCTGTATTTAATCAACGTCGCACAGATTTATATGATACTGTCTGGAAGAAGAGTTGAGAAACATCTATATGTTTATTATTAAAAAAAATATATTTTTTTACGAACTTTTTTGATAACATGTTAAAGAATTATATTGATAAAGGAAAGGGAAATTATGATGCATTTAAACAAATTACTAATGTTGATAAAGTATAATTATATATTCTACAATAAATGTACAATGATTTTATTTTACATAAAAGGCCACTTGATGATTAAACGACATGTAATATTATTAATAAAGTAGATTTTTAGTTTATGACACAATTTATTATTTTGGGTCATGAAAAATTTCACAGGTACTTCTAACGCTTTTGGGTATCTTTCGCAGACTTCCCAGTTTGTTGAAATAAAAATGTATTACATTAATTAATGTTTATGCTCAGTTAAAAATAAAACTTGAGTAAAATATTTTTCAAGAAAAATACGAATGAACAAGCCTTACCATGAGAAAAATAAGTTTGTAATATACTTTTAACTTATTGAATTGGTGATAACGTCCATAAATATCTTTGTTTAATATACTTTATACTAATTTAACAATTAATAAAGTATATTTTCTTTTTCGATAATGAAAGTTTAAAAATTAATAGCGCAAAAATGAAAGAGCACTGCTCTAACTACTTATATTAAATCTATCTACAACGACATTTGACATTGCAAAAATTACACCGCGTACAAAAAAAGTTTATAAAATTTTGCTGATTTACGTTGAAAACATGAACAATAATGAATGCTCATACATTATAATCTATTCTACAAACACCAGTAGGATTGATTTTTTTTAGCAGGAAAGTTGATTGCAACTCGCCTAAATATATAGATTGCCAGTAAGAAGTGAGAGGTAAGTGATTGCATTGGGATCACCAAGATATACTATTAAGTTTACAAATGCAAGATTATACATGTAAGAGCTTTTATATTGAGGCTGAGTAACTTTTTATAGTTTGCGCGATTATGAAAATTGAGTCCACTTTAACCCTCTCATTAAATTGATGTACTATACATTTATAATGCGTCGTATAGTGAAGTGATAGGTAAATTAAGCTTATTACATGTCTGTTTATAATTACTTTTTATGTCATTTTAGCACCTTTTCAGAAAAAAACTAGGAGAATAAAATAAATGCTCGCTCTCTTCATTGCCCTGTATTTAATTCAATATTAACTAGCTTATTGTTTGTGCAACTATCTACATCTAGAATCTTAGCGATATCCCAACATCGAGATTGGATTATTCGAGCCACATAAAAATAAAGCTCAACGATTTTTTTCACATTATTTGATAATATTATATTTCGATGTACAAAAAATCTGTAGCTGTATATTATCACAATTATTTATTTTTACAACGGCAAATAGAGTAAATCTTTTATCAAGGAGTACTCATGTTCAAAATGAAAATTCCGTAAACGCATTCATTTTTTTTTATTTTTTATATATAACTTTGAATTTTATATCAGTAAAGTTGTGCTTAAAAAGCTTTGCACAAGTGGTAGGAAAAATGCGAATACTACCAGTCTCTTATATATGTCGGACTTGAGCTTCATACAATTTCATTGCAAGAAAAAGTAAAAGAAATTTTTTATCGCGCATTGCATATTCTTTCTACTTTTTAAATTTCTATTAGCAATAAATGCAGCTACGTATTTTTTGTAGTCTCTATATATATAATTTACTCTTAAAATATTTATGTATTTTGATTTCTAACTCCATGCAGGATCAGTTTGCAAATGATATGTTTATGCCAGTTTCAAACAGTTTCTATATTAAAGATTTTTCTTAATGTTAAATGATAAAAGATACTTTATTTATCTAATATCATATTAATAATGTCGATTTTTATCTAATTTTAACATAAACTTCTCAAACTTATGTACTAACTACTTACATGAATTTTCTATTCGTTGATTGATATTCATTAACATTAATATTTTTTATAACATGTTGACAACAAGCTTTTCTGAAGTGAAAAATATATAGCTTTTATTATTATTAAATCATATCACATTGAAACAAGCTTTTTTAAGTATGAAAGGCATATATCTTTTATCATGATTAAATGTTTAAATTGAATGCTATTAACATCATTTAATAATAATTTTAGATTCAATTAAAGAATAGGAAACAAACGTGATAACATGATTGTAATATTATAAATTATAATTTTATAACTAATAGTAGTATATGATTTTAATTGTAACATTCATGAAAGAGAATATGTAAACTTGACATAAATTATATTACTAATATTGAACTGGTTAAAATTAAAAAAATATCATATTTCATATAGTTAATCATATATAAAATTGGGAGCTTACTTATTTATAAGATTTTTTCTCACATTGCTGTAGCATAAAAAATTGGAATAATGAAATTTTTTTATACGTTTCTGAAATTTACTTGTAAAATCATTTACAACCATCTTGCCAAATGTTTTACTTTAAGCTTACAGATGAAAATTTATAACTTTTTATTTTTAATTGCTCGTTCCGATATATATTCAAACACCCACATCTATCAGGTTTTGTATTGAATAGTAAAAATTATGAGTACATGGAGAGAATAACCAACTTACAGTGGATCTTAAATTATTTATACGGCCATGTTCATTTTAAAGGTGGACTACGTCACACTCTTAATTATCATAACTTAATTATTACGTATTTAATATTGGTTGGTTTGGTTATAATATAAATATATAAAAATTGAAATATTTTATCATTAAATAATCATAGGGTATTAGAAAGAAAAAATATTATATTGCCATATTTTTCACTTTTATTTAAGTATATACTTGCAGTATTATTTTTATTATAAATGAGTCTTTATCTATTATACTATTATAATTTTTTGTAAAACACTTTCCATGTACTCTTTATAATATCTTAATTATTAATTGGACGAAGTGCAAATTTTCTGAGCATAATAAATTTTTGGACAGCTCGGAATTAAAACCTACGATTAAAATTTTGCATGTCATTCAAATTTTGCAAAATTATTTATTATAAATATATCAGATTTCAGTAATAGCTAATAACAAAATCGCGTCAGACATGCAAAATTTCGAATTTAGGCTTCTTCTGCATTTTTTTAAGCTAATTTTGTGCAAAAGATGATTTATCAAAAGACTGGGCACAAACAAAGTTATATATAATAAAATAGTCATTTATTTTTATTTTTACACGATTTTTCATTATTATTTATACATTAAAAATTTAACTTGAGAATTTTCATAACAATTCATAAACAATCTCTATTTTATTTTATGCTAATACATGTTTCGATCAACATTCAGTAAACCAGTTAAAAAAGAAAACATGTTGAATTTGCAGTTCTTTAACTGGAATTTAACCGAGAGCATCTCGCACAACCGCATGGAAAACTAGAATAAAATAAAGTATACAGCCCTTTTAAAAAATCACCCATCGCACCGAGCGCTCGTCCGCTGCACATAAACTGGCGGCGAAAAGCTACGACATGTATATGTTTTTATATATATATATATATATCACGCGCGAAACTGATAAAAAATCTACGTCTTACATACGTCGTATCACGCTTGAAAAATCACTTTGTAACACATTTCTCACTCCTGTATACTTCCTGCTACGTATTCTCTTTCCGTCCAGAAATCCGCATGTGTGCACTCAGTGAAATCAGTTAGAAACTTCCCTGGGCGGACCCCCGGCTGATCGGACGTCAGACACGGCGCATCCCTCGGCGCTTTCTCGCGCGTACACGGACTTTTAATATAATCCACGTGCGTGTGAACTGCGCTGCTGATTTCTCTGAGGACCGCGCGAGATGATTGGAGTGGGAGCCTCGCTGTTATCGACTGACGCGCTGCTTTTGCCTCAGCTGCTCATGTTGCTGGAAAAAAGGGAAAAAATGCATGCCTGCTGAGTGAGAATTTGTTGCTTTAGACGGAGACTGTAGTAGATGCTGTCATAAATCGTGTTAAAGGAGAAAAAATTTAATTTGAAGAGAAAGTAAAATCAATAATTGATACGCGCTCTTTTAAGCATACGTAAGTAGATGGGGACGTGTACGGCAAGGCTGCGCATTTCGTCTCACCGTCTTTTATAAATTTTCCTTTTTTCTGGCAAAAGTAAATTTTTACAATTAAACTTCTTTTATTTTTCAAATGATAAAGAATTTCTTCGATTAAAAAATTTGAAAAGAAAGTTACTGAAAAGTTAGAAACATGTATAGGTATACATTCTTTTCAAAACAGCACTTTCTCGGCAAACTCTAAGGCGAACAATAGCCAAGTTTCTTACCATAGCGAAGACGCGGAAAATGTCTCTCTGCCCTCGGGCTTGGCGCTCAGTTAGGAGGCGAGCGAGCCAAGAGCGATCGGCTGAAGCAGCGTCGTCGTCAGCAGGAGCAGCAGCAGCAGCAGCAGCCTCTGCGTCGTGCCCTGCTGTCTCTGATGGACGGACGTGGAGCCGGCCGCGATGATGACCTCCGGCTCGTTCCACTCTGCCGCGGCGTCGGTCCCGTCCAGGCACTCGAACTCGCAGCAGCGCTCGCCCACGCGGAACCTCTTGCATTTCTGCGAACGAGACAAACGGCCCAATATAGATTGATAGAGGGAAGCTCGAAATTCAATCGGCGGTTAATTGCCTCCCTAAAGTGCTGCCGACTGACCGCTACTAGATCGAGAGGAATATACTGTTAGAGGCGCAAAGTGAGATAGAGCGAGAGTAAGAGAGAGGGAGAGGGAACGTTAATAATGTCTTTGCGTGCGTGCCGCACGTGCATCACATGCTCCCAGAGCATTCCCTGCATTTCTCAATGCGGAGAGGGTATTTCTCTCTCTCTCTCTCTCTCTCTCTCTCTCTCTCTCTCTCACTCTGTATACCTCTCTTTTCCTCTTTGTCGCACTTTATTGAAAGCGCGTCGTGATTTGAAGTCCAATGGGGTATTTCGAATCGAGGTGATAGAGGATCACAATGCGTGGAATGGGCCGCAGAATTTGTATATTAATTTCGGCTGTAGTTATATTAGTGCAGCTGTTGGAATTGGTTTAGAAAAGCATGATCCATTTCAAAAGTTTTACTACATCGCGTACAAACGTATATGTCGTGTATGAAATTTTATTGTATGTGTGCTGGATGGCGACATGTGCCCAATGTGAAAATTCAGAGATAGAACTTTTTGACAAAATCGATAAATCATTCGTTTTTCACTTTAACTGATTGAAAAAATAGCTTTCTACTGTTATCCGATCTCGAGAAATGAAGTATCGAATGTAGAAATGGTCTTTTTTCAATTAAAAATGAATGTGTTTACGAAAGTGTTCAAAAGAATCTATTATTAGAAAAAAAAAAATGTTTAATATATTTCTTTAACTTAACTAATTATGTTTCAAAGCATTAGTTACTAAGAAAATTTATTGCATTTTCTATCTCCTAATTCTTTTTAAAATGGTCTCAAAACTAAAAGAATAATTATTTTCAAACAGCATAAAACAATAAAATCTAGTTAATGAAGGGTTGAATAAAAAGACATTCTCGAAACCACCGCGATACTATTTCCCGATTGTAAAAACCCGAGTTGTACTTTCAAACAAGTAATGTATAAATAAGTTCGTATATACATGAAAAAAACGGCTTCGTATCGAGTCGCCTATTTCAAGGTTCGCATCGTATAATAGCAAAAACGAAGAGTTGTACAAAAACTCCCACATGACTCGCTTCGTTGATCAGCGCTTTTGACAAGTTAACCCCTTTATGGTTTCAATATGTACTTTTTACTGGAAAACCTCAAAAGAAAAATTGTGAACTAGCCGAATAAACGTAAAATCACGACCGTACCACTGCAGTAGTTATTTTTGTACTAGAGGTATAGCGCTTTCCAGATCTTCATTTGGAATAAAATGAAGTATGCTAAGTTTTTTCGTATGCACCCACAAAAGGCTATATTAGGGTAACTTTTCATGCTGAATCGATCTAGACGAATTGTAGACCGATAGGACAAAAAATTATGGTTTTGGGGGTGGTTCCAATCGATAGAGCAGGATTTCATTTCTTGTTTTATTTTCATTTTCTCTTAAGAGTCTCCCAGGATAAGATTACATTTTCAAATTTTATTTAAACTATGAATTGCTAATATTAATCAACAGTTTTTAATTGCTTCAATGAATTAAAATATGAAGTTTTTGTCGTCATTTCTTGAAATGTCAGGTACAATTTAGCTCTTACTTTTAATGCATATATGAATTTAATCGATACGACTTCTTCTTAATTTGCGTTTTAAATTTTCATCATTAAGTTCTACTGAAATCTAAAAACCGCTGCCAATTCATTGGCACGTAGCTTCCTCAAGATTAATTTATTGTTCCTATATGTATATTGTATGTTTTAAATATTAAATATATAGT
>JAPYZA010002896.1:0-24199 GCA_030522685.1 Eupelmus azureus | reverse complement strand
ATCGACTCTTAAAAAAAAAAAACATAGATCCCCGCAAAAAGGAAAGACCAAATCTACCGCTACAGTCCGCCAAACCCTAAGAGTTCCGTTCAAAGTGACTGCGAATGCGCGATTGGCGCACTCGGGCCAGTGCGCCGGCTGGCTCTGCGGGTAGGATCATTAAGCAGCAGTAAATTCGCCGCAAGCCCGAAGGCTCCGCGAGAGAGAGAGCCAGATCTGCTGCGCTCTCGGCTCGTTATCGGAACTGTCCGAGATTACCGGCACTACGGCTTTGCCTGGCGCGTAAGTGTCCTAATCGGCGGTGCTTAAGCTTGGCTTCGAGAGCAGCTGTACACGGACTTTACTCGGTGGCAGCGCCATTCAGCCGATGGCTTCTCAAAGAGGGGAAGCCATTTCGAGAGTGGCTTTAACTTCGCCGCTTTTTCAGCGCTGCGCTTCGAAGTTCGCCGGGCGTCTCTTCAGCATCGACTTTAATCTTTTGCCAAAGTTCCCCGCGGCGCCCGGCGGCGAAATTCTACTTTCGATTTTTGGGCTGGATAAAGCTGCCTCGAAGCTATTTCGTTGGAATTTAAAGCGAGGTGATTTATGTTACGATAAAATGTAGAGTGAGCGTAGAGAAAGATGTAAGGGAGAAATATTACCGGACGTTATTGTTTGCATAATTTGAAGGATTTGAGAACTTAGAATTTTTTTTCTTATTTTTGAGAAGGAATTTTCTCGCTCTCGCCGAATTTTAAATTGTTTTTTCAGTAAAGTAAATTTTCCGAGGGAGTTTGTTATTTACTTTTCATTAGTTACAGATTCAAAGTTGGCGAAAAGTGTTTGTGCAGCAAAATTAAATTCCGAGTTTGTATATTTGCATATTTATAAATGAATCATTATTTACTTTTGCAACAGAATAACTTTATAAAAATCGTTGAGATGAATTTTAGATAACTAAAAACATCACCGTGCATTTACCTTCAGATTTTTAAATTTAACTATTTAAGTATAATCAATATCAAATCCTATTTAAGCAATTTCACGCATCGCAGGCACTCTGGAAAATTAACCGACATTAACAAAAACTTTTGTTAGCCTTGACAAATTTCCTCCACAATGCAGAACATGTGCCGGCAATTGTCGCAAAGCGCGATATACTCGAGCTCGCCATTTCCAACTTCAAAGTACTTTCAAACTTCTCTTTTACACTAGGCGAATCCAATTTTTCCAGCGAGTACCTTCAAATTTTCCGGCAGCGCGACTTTATCAGTATTCTTCTTGTCCCACCTCCACGCCAAACTGACTGCGTGCACTCTCACCTCGCTGAAAAATCAGTGTTCCCGAAGACTACGACGTCTTGAAGGATCGGGACCCTCCGATAAAAATTGTCGTTGATCGTATTGGGCTACCCTTTTCAAGCTGTCGATGTAATGTATGAGAAACTCGCAGGTGGATAAGGGATAAGGGATGTTTTTGACAATTGTATTTTGTTAAAATTTTTTTGAGTTTCCAAAGAGATGTATTGATATGGAATTTCCTAAAGTGAATTTGTATTTATACTGTATATTTCATGTGTAACTGGATGAGAACAGATGATTGTTGTAAATAACAGATTTCAGCTTTTCCAATACAAAGTTTCAATATTTCATATTCGTTATAACAATATCCATATTTATATATTGTAATATATAAATATGATTTAATTACAATGAATTATAACAATAATCTAAAAGTCTTCATTGTGATATTTAAAATGTACTTTTCAAATTTTAAAGACAACTGTACCCTTAAAATGCTTCGAGTAATTGGTCTGATGTACCGAATGTTCAATTTCATTTGACTTAACTAATCATTTGTCAAATTTACATTTAAAAAGCTTATAAAAGTAATAACAAAATATTTTATAATAATACTTAAATTGCAACATCATAGTACTGCATTACCAATCATCTTTACTAATACATATTATATATAATTCAACAATACTAGCGAAGCCTTTTCATAGCAAATTATTAAACATTACATCATTCTACGGTCACTCAACAGCAACAAATTCGTATCTCGAACCGAAACAAACTATTACAGCGTCCAGAAATAAAAATCAAATCCGATTACATCACCGATCCCTCTTCACCACACAGTCCACTTGACACAAAAACTACCATCCACAATCCTCACCATAACTTCGCCAAATAAGCAGCGCAACTCATATTCACGCTCGATCGAGCCATCAAACCGAATCTCACATCTCACTCTCCGAACCTTCCAAGCCAAACCTTCTTCAGCGACTCCAAGCTCTGGCAGAAAGGCAACATCCGCGCTGCTTTCGGGCCGCTTAGCCCCGGTAAAATCGAAGGCAGGACTCGTGTCTCACATAATGGGATTACACGTTGGCAGCTCGCGTCGGAGTGTATACTCAGCCGTCGGGCGAACTTGACACGCTTCGACAATGGATCGGACTACCTGCGAATCGCTTATTGATACGGAAGACGTGAGGGCCAGATCGGCTTGGGAGAGCGCGGATTGTAGGTAGATATTGATCCGTAATTTTGATGCGAGCTGTATACGAAGGTATATAATGCGATGTGTTCCAGTTCGGCGGGTATGTCGGATTTAAGTTTGCATATCGAGAGCCAGATTTTCGTGTTTGTAGCGGATGATCGTTGAGAGTATCTTGTGATATTAGGGATTGAGAGTTGAGCTAACGTTTGTAGTTCGGGGATTGTAAATTGAATTGTGAAGCAAATTTTTAAAGATTTCTTATTATTGTGTGCTTTTAGTGCTCATCTATAAAATGTAAGTATCAAAGGCAGTGAGTAACGCGTTAAAAACCACGAGGTGAATATTTTTTTAATTGCATAATCATAAATTACACTTTCAAAAACTGATAAGTTCTCAATGTTGTAATTTGAATAAAATAAGTTTCTATTATATTCGTGAACTACCATCACATCGTAAACTATACACTGCATAGTTTAACTGAATTTTAAAATGAACCTTACCAACATAACTCCAAAATCCTTTGTCAAAGTTTTTGCCCATCATATTCATATTCAAATATTCATAATTCAACTGTCGCACACAATAACTCACAAAACACTGAAAAAAATCACTAGAACCAAGCACCGAAAATCCGAAAATTGAGCCGTAAAATAGAAATACAATTACCAAACGGGTACAGGATATGAGAAAAGTTAGAGCCTTACGAGCGCGCTAGTCCAGCAACTAAATCGCGATCTACGAGTTCCCCCTGCGCGCATACTCCCGGGAAATTCAATGGTCGCAGGATGGCTTTAAACTTCTCGCCGCGCGTGCACAACCGGATTAGGGAAGTAAAAGTCCTACCCATCCGCTGGGAGGATCGATAAATTCATAAGCTTTATCTCTGTCCCCGTCTCTCCTTCTGCTCTCTAGAATTTTTGGGTGAGCCATACAGCAGTCGATCTCCGGAAATTCAGGGCGATATTGACTCCAAGTATCCGCGAGATGACTTGCAGTTTATATTTTCTTATTTTTAAAAGTGATATCGTCATCAAGTTTAATTTGTTGGTAATAGAAAGTTTTCGTTTATGACCTATTTACGTATTTTAATTTATTGCATAATGAGAGTGAATTCTAACATAAAAAGAAGAAATAATAATGCTGTTAAATACTTCTATCAGCGGTTTAATATTTAGCCTTTTATGTTTTTGCGTATATAAAACGTGAATATAAATTTTCTATGAACAGTCATTTTATGTGGGAACTGCAACTAAATATTTAAATTTCACTTTTCTAAATTTAGAACGCGTGATTCATTTAAAAATGAATGAATTTAATGTATACATAAATTTGTACACAACGACATATATATAAAATACTAACATTTTACTAAATTTTTAATTTTTATAAATTCATTGGTTTATAATTAGAACTATAAGATTTACCATTCGCAAATCAAAATAATTCTGATTTGTATTTTTCAACTCAAAAAACTAAAATAAACACATTGAGGAAGAAAAAACTACTTTCAATAAGAAATATTCATGAGATAAAAGCGTTATTTTTTACAGTAATCTTTTAAAAAAGGTATAACGTTTTTAAAAGGAGGATTTGCGAATAAGCTTGAAGCGACTAGAGGAAAACATTTTAATTCCAAAGGTTTTAACTTGAAAATCACGTATTTCAGATGTGAAACGAGTAATAAACATGTTAAACTTTAAAGTCCATGGCTTCTAAAATTTTTAAGCTGTACATGCTGAAAATAACATGATTTTCAAACTTAATAAAAATATACTCAAAATCGTGGCCACAAATAAATGCGCAACAAATTTTATCCATCCATGAATAAAAAGTTACATAAAATTTTAAAAACCATTTTAAAATTCAAGAGAAAAACATACATTTTTTCTTTCATAAATAAACCCACAATTTAAAAAATTAAAACGACACACGATCCCTCCCAAAGCATTTTGACCGACCTCATAAAATATCTATCGTATAATTAACATAAAAAGCTCTTTCTCTCATCAAACTCTCGCAAAAGCTCTCTCTCCTCTAATAAACTACTTTTCATAAGTGGCCGCATCAAAAAAGAATCCACGATAATTTCGTCGATTCAAGTACCTCTCCCTCACCCACACACACACACCGCGCCGAGAAATGCGCATCGCACACAGACACTGCAAGGATGAAATTGAGTCGTATAATTCAATCGTCCTGGGAGATATGAAAAAGTGCCGCGGCGCACGCGAAGCAGAAAAAGTATCATCCGCTTCGTCTTGAACGCGCGGGGAAAGAGGGAAAGGAGGCAAAAGTGAAGTCGATTAAACGGGTGGAAAGCGAAGGGGGACTGAGCTTATTGCACCTGTGATATTTCTCTCGATGACGAGCGCACGCACAGTCGGTTAATGGCAGGAAATGATCGATTTACCCGGTGGGCCAAGATAACCCCGGACCTTTTGACAGTTCCGTATGCGTGTGTTGTGTTCTTTGGATTTGGGAAAAATAAGTTATAGTGGTTAATTAAAGAATAGGGAAAACTGCGATACCCTTAAAATTATTGTTTATTAAAAATAGAGTAGCAATGGGAAGTTACTTAAAAAATACAAGACATCGAGCTTTTACACTTATACTATAGATCTTGTTAGCTACAATTTAGTCACTCAACACTAACTAAAATACATGCGCTCTCGGTCTTTTATATGTGCGTATTGAGGTAAATATTAACCTACCACTTTAGGCTTTAGGCCTATTTTTACAATTGTACATAGGTCCTTTTTATATGATATTAAAAGTATACATCTTTCAACTGGGCATTAGGGCGAGCCTTAATTGCTTCGATCGTAAAACATTAATCTCTTGTACACTCTAATCTTTCGAATACTTGGATTTTTTCGATCTTTAAACTTTTACCCAACATATATCAATAATATAAGTGCAACTATTTAAGAAACACAAATCCAACAACGCGTATTGCCTGCGTGGCTGCTTGCGACTGTCATTATTGTCGGTATTTGGTAATTCGGTTTATGAATAAGAGATCGATCCGTGCGTTTAATCGCTTTAGCTTGCGTGCAGCTGAGCAATCCGCATGAGCAAAGAGTATGCGTTGTGTGCAGTGTGTCTTTGGATTAGGAGAAATGGATAGTCGACTGATTAACTGATGAACTGGATCGAACTGGGAAATGCTGGAAACGGTCTTCAGGTGAAATTGATGGGAAAACTTATGAGACGTGCAATGTAAGTAATAACGTATGGTAACTGAACTCTACGTTGACACAGTAAAATTGGAAAAGAAGCGAGGCTGTTAATATTTTTACAAAAAGAGAAGAATAGGATAGGGCCTGAAACTATAGTATAGTTTCGTTAAGGTGATAATATGCTGTGGCGATCATTTGATTACCGCCCTTATGGAAATCGGACTATGCTTGCTTTGCAATTCAAATCCTCATTTATACTTGCCATGCAACTAGATGCTTAACATGACAACTTGATTGCAGTTCCGTTTGAAATAATGTTATTTTTGTATTTCATATTTGAATTTTAAAAGGTAACGTATTTTTAGTTTCATAAATATAAAATGGCCGGGAAATGCTGGATTGTGTATTTACAAAATTTATATTTTGTAGAAATACATGAATATCAGAAAAGTAATATTTGATAAATAAAAATATATTTTATGTATCGAAATAATCACGATTATTAGATTGAAAGTTTGATTATCACCATGTGACCGTACTGAAATGTATTGTATTTATGCAAATCATAAAATAATACGTAGACAATTATGATTACAACATATTGATTTGATATTTATTAAACCTTTCCCTCGTTCCCTTTCCAATACTCGATTTTTTAAAATTAATTAATTTATTTTTAAAAATAGTTGACAACTTCTACAAATTTAACAATATTGATACAGTAACAAAACTATTTATTTCTAAAATTATTACTTAATATTTTAAACTACATATAAAATTGTATATGATTATTAAATAAAGTTTAGTAAGCTATTCGAATAGATCAGTCATTAGAATCGTAGGACATAAAAAGACATAATTTAGACTATTTTAAAATCGTGCTCATTTTAATCAATTTGAATAATCTTAATCAACACGACTCAATCAATTCAAACAATTGGCCTCTAAAAGCAATTGATTTATCAAACATCAACTTCTGTTATATAAAATCGACTCGCCCAGTTTGTCTCACAGCATCTTCAACACCGTCTAGGCAGTAACGAATGTCATCAACCAGATCCGTATCACTTGTCGCTCTCGCAAAAATAGAAACGCGCGCGCTTAAAACTTCAAACGCCCACGAGCTAATGAAAAAGCTCGGCTCGAAAATTTCGCATATCGAAATCCGCCCGCAGCAAGCAACTCAACAAACTGCCAGGCTCATTCCACCCCGACAAAAAAACAACGCCATCTGCAAAGCGAAAAGCGCTGCGCTTTTCAGCCCGGCGCTCTTCGCTCGCGGAAACAATAAGAAAAAAAAGGGCACCGTCCGCTCGACCTCCTCGTCAATCAATAAGCTTTTTTAAAATTCAAATTCCCGCCGCCCGGGCGACGTACTTGCCGTCAACATTTCAGCGGCCTGGTTTCAGCGCCGCTCGCCTCATTATGCCACGGCTCTCTGCTATTTCAGTCTCACGTGGCGCCTGCGAATCGACCGCGCGTATAACCGCCTCAAATTCGTAACGAGAGCGCGCGCACCGCTGATCCGCCGCTGGCTCTCTGGCCTTTAATTGTCGCGTTTGCGGTCCGCTGCTTTTTTGGTGCTCGCGTTCTCAATCTTGGATCTGACTCGTGTGCCTTGCCGGCCGAGGAAAGTGAGAGTCGTAAAGCCTGATGAAATTTACTATGTGAATCTTGCGGGCTGGTTTAGGATAGCGCGCAGCGTAAAATTTACGAGAGACATCGTAAATTTTAGCGAGTCCACCCGCGCGTCGGTTTAGTTTTCTTAGCAGTGCGCCTGCTGGGCTTTAGATTAGATTAGCGGGACGGCTTTATAAAACTGGAGTCTCAGTGTGGCTTTGATGACTGTGTGCGAAACAGAATAGATATACTGTTTAATTTTTGTTTCTTTTTCATCATTATTCTATAATTTTTAATTTACTGGTTATTAAGTAAAATTAAAAAGTTTTAGTTTATTTGTAAATTACGTGTCAATAATTCGGGTAATTAAAATTATGTGTTCACTTGAATGGAGACAATCTTAGTAAGTCGATTTCACAAGGCACTTGGAAACTTATTTGGCGTAGGGAAGAGCGGGGCTAGTTGACAAACGGAGTTCGAAGTTCAGTTGTACTTATTGAACTATATTTAAAAGAATTATTTAGTAATATTTGATATTCTGTAGATAAAACGTATCCTTCTTAATATATGTAAAGATTGTCAGGCGCAAATCTAACTTTCCGAGACAGATATAAAAAAAAATAAAATCTCCCGGTGCCGATTCGAGAATTTTGTATTTTAGCCCTCGCTAGACAAAAAAATAGCATACGCAACACGGGAGGTAAAATGGTGACCCCATAGCACATTTACACGTGCTATGGACTCACTAATTCTTTACCTCCCTAGGTGCATAATATACTAAATCATGTGTCAACTAGCCCCGCTCTCCCCTATTTAAAATTTCTCATTCATATTTATTAAAAGAAGCTGAAAATTAATGAAAAAAGAGAATGCTTGAGAATATAGGTTAGTCTTGTACCTAGTTAACGTTAAACTCGAAGAATTACAGTCTAAAAGCAAAACCTGGAAGCAGGCATGCCGTCATTAGAAGTATATACACGTAGGGATCTCTTAAATTGTTGCGAGAAAAAGTAAAACTATCTGACTGCTTGCTAAAGTTTAGAAAATAACTGACAAGTTGCTGGGCTCGGTAAACGTCCTAGCATACACTCGCAAAGTAATCTATCTCACAAAAGTTTTTTTTTGGATAATCACGTAGAGCACGGAAGAGAGGCTTCAGTTACTATAATTTGCAAGTCTATCTGGGTAAATTTGAAGCTTGAAAACGGTTTATTAACAGTTATGAGAAAAAAAAAATTCGATTTGGTTCGTTAGTTGGCAATCTGCAAACGTATTTGGAAAGTATTAAATTTAACGAATGTGTTTATTCATAAATCCTTAAAGTTTTCGCACAAGCGAGAAGAAATATTCTTCTTTGAATGCAATCACGAAGTCCACGAAATAGGAATGCTCGAGATAGAAACTTTTTAATAAACTAGGTCACGCGAGATAACTACGATCATTATCCTGTTTCCTGAATTTTCTTACTCTTAATATTTCGTGCGCCAATATAAACCGTCTTACGGGACTCGGCTGTTTCTACTTTTAATAGGGTTTTGGGGGAAAAAGGAAAACTATAACTCTCTGAAGTTGATTATAGGATTGAAAGTTATATCAATCGGAGAGCCTTTCTATGTTCGATACGACTATTCGGAAAATTTACGAGGTTTATTACCAATAGCCTTTCACGTCCTCTGCCCCAGTTCTTGGCCAAATAAGAAACTTATTTTATTTCATCAATGATAATAAGTAATAAAATTTGTCGCATTAAGCTTAGAAAAGGCTATACTTTCATTTGTAATTAGTACCTTGGAAGGACATTTTTCTAATTTTTATTGCTTTCGTTTTTTGAGTATTGAATATATATTTTTCAATAATGTTTATTTTCAAATAACAACTGACATATATTTTGCAACCATGAAAGTCGTATTAGGTGAATCAAATTTTAAAATGCTTTTTCGATTCACGAAATAAAAGCTGTTACTTTAAAAGCAATTCAGTATGGATACAAAAATCCCTAAAAAATACAAGCGAAGGACGAACGGCTAGTGCAAATACTTTGCGTTCACTTCGAATCAACTGATTTAATACACTCTGCATCTGTTCCATTTCAATTACTGCAAACATTGAAATTTGCTCATTAGTTTGAAACTGAAAGCCGATTCGCAATAGTTTGAACTTGGATATTTAGCTAAAAAATTATTTTTTAAGCTCCATCAACTATTAGCATCATGAATTATAGAATATTTAAAAAAATGAGAGTTTATTAA
Source organism: Eupelmus azureus (assembly GCA_030522685.1). Classification (NCBI taxonomy): domain Eukaryota; kingdom Metazoa; phylum Arthropoda; class Insecta; order Hymenoptera; family Eupelmidae; genus Eupelmus; species Eupelmus azureus. The sequence goes on along the minus strand of JAPYZA010002896.1, from coordinate 14,667 downwards.
AATTACAAAATTTTAAATTAAATAAAGCCATGAATTCCATAGTTTTATGATAATATTAGCGTACATATATGCGCATTCTCTTTTCTTATTTTGTTTATAACGGGGAGCACATTTAATAATTATAATTAAAAAAATAATTAAAAATAAAGCATAAAATTTATTCAATAAAAAACAAAATAGCTTGTACTAAAATGTCGGATAGATACAAAATAAATAGAAATATTTTTATGTAACATATTTTCACTTTAAACAACTTTGTACCATCCAAATACGGTTATTGACTCTTTTTTTGCATTATTATTTTAAATCTTAAAAGCATCATCCGATAAATGCAAGCAGTTCGCGTTCAGAGATAAAATGGAGACGCATTTAAACCACTATTGATCGAAAGCTGTTTCCTCGTCCTTTAGCCGAAACGTTACCGACTCAGCAGAGCGACCTACAGTATCTACGGTTGCAACCCCAAACAATCTTGTGGAACTTACCACTATTAGGACTTTTCCACTTCGTTCAACCCTTGTTATCAGTTGTAAGCTGTAGCTTGGAGTTGCTTAGAATTCTCAAATATTATTAATAATAAGGTAAATATTTAAAATTTGTTATATTTTGGTGATTCACACGAAGGCGAAAAATACAACGAGAAATAAATTTATTTTGAAATTTGGAAAAAATGTTTATTATTGTTTGAATTTGCAGCAGCCTACCTTATCACCGGCAAAGAACTTCGATTTTAGGCCGGACCAGGAGACCGCTGCAGTGCTAGCTGACGATAATTTAGAAAACTACGTAGCTTTTTACCAGTGCTTGATATTTTTTTCATCGGGGTAGAAATTATTTATAAACTTCAAATCTGAGTGAACAAGGTTTTAGTAGATGATGATATTGATGTATTAACAAGGTAAAATTGACTCGCGTTTAAAAATACTTTATTAATTTTAAAAAAATTCTAAGTAATGCATAGTAACAACGTATTTGCAATCTGATAATTAAATTAATCAAAGGTTTATTAAAATCAATCAAAGTGATTAGTAATAGAAATTTATCATTGATTTTTAAAAAACTTATATAGTATAAAACTACCTCTGCAAAGATCTGTTACATATTAAATGTAAATTTAATTTTTTAAAATAAAATAAAATAATAAGCATATAATAACTTATCATTTTAATAAAGCTAATGTTTTTTAACCTTTTGTAGTAATCTAATATAAGATAATCTATAATATTTTATTTACAAAATAAAAAATTAAAATAGTCAAATACTACTTTTTTTCTTGAAGGAATTTAAAGGAGGAATTTAAAATAATTATATTTGCAGATATATTTACAAATTCTGTGAATCGTTTCTACTATTATAAAACTTTATTCCTTGCATAAAAATACTACTCACAAAAAATACGTTCTTCTACTTATTACTTTTATAATATCAAACTAGATGATCGACATAATTATACAAATTCAAAAACCAATTAAACCTGTGCCATAAAAAATCAACCCTACACAGTCAAACCCCAACCAATATTATTTACAACTTGCCAACCCTGGCACAGTGGTCACACTATGCCAGCAGATTTAAAACGACTCTCCATATTTGAAGAGTCCATCAATTTCAGCACTCGCAATACCCTCCCGACACTTCATCCAATCACAATCGTAATTAACCATCGCCGTTCATCGGTGCATCTGCGAGACCGCTCGCAGATACATCTACCATGTGCGCTTCAGGAGTTTACAGCTGTTAAATTGCCCTAATTCGGCGCCGCTCGCTGCAGCGTCGAGAGAGAAAAATCGGCAATTTTAGCCGCATCTGGCGCGACTAGCTCTCCCAATCGAATTCGCTTCCGGTCATTGCGGACACGAATCCGCGATGGGGTAACAAAGCGCGCCCTTTTTTCGCTTTCCACGCGCCGCTGGCTAGGAAACGAGTTTGACGGCTCGGCAGGAAAAGCAGTCGATTAAAACGTGATTGTATTTAGTGTAATTTTGCAAGTTCTTTTGAATTGCTTGATTAAAGTTTAATTTGGATTGGACTAATCTTATTATGATGCTATTTTATCAATTAAGAGTTAATGCTTTAATGAACGCTTAGTGAGGATCAATTTAAATTATGAAAATTGTTTTAAAGTACGAATAGTTCAATAAAACACTATGCATAATAAGAAATATATATTAAATTATTATGTGGGAAATTTTACAAAGCCCTCTTACGAAAAACTTATATTGAAACTTCAGTTTTTTAAAACAAGCTTTTAACTTGTTCAAGCTTAAAAACTTTAAAACCTACAAAACAGGACGGAGTAAATTAGGTTTTGGAATGCGTCAAAGACGTTTGAAGTCCCTTTTTAATGATTGTACTCATAGGTACTTGTTCATTATTCATGACCTCAAAACGCGAATTATGAAATAATTAAGGATTTTTAACTGAAATAATGTACCTCATACGATTAATTATGATTTTAAAAAATAACTTCTTCTATTCGGGTCAATGATTCTTTTTCTATAACAGCATTTTGTGCATTATGTTTATATAAATATTATATGCAACACATGAATCCCGCACGTGTTGTCCTTATAACCCAAGCGAGCGAGATTTACTTTGTATGTTACTTTGCACACTTGTTGCGTAATGTATTATTTAAGTACTCATAAATAATTAAATTTTTCACTTTATTTTTATTCTTTAATAATATTATACTTAAGATTTTACTTTGAAATAATGTATTTCTCAAATTCATGACTAATGTATTTACATAATAGAATGTCAATGAACATTATCTGCCTAGTCAAAGCCAAAACAGATCCTTATGCAAACTCTCCCGAGTATCCTTTGAAGCTGATTAATACTCAAGTTACATGCACTCCTATTGGAAGTTTGATATGCTTTAGCACATCTCGAACTGATTAAATGTCGATAACTTTGATTGGGATTTAATCAATCGTTCTAAGCATTAAAGGATAAAAAAGGCTTTTTTATAAGACAGTCGTGGAAAACCTTAAAGAAGTCTATATAACAAATAAGAATTAATATTTCGTCAAATATATTGTTGGATTTATTATGAAATAAATTAAATGTAAATCAAGAATAATCAGTAAATTGAGCAAAATCAGTGAAAACAGTTTCGAAAATTTATTTCATACTGCATTATTGAAATATTTACTGCATACATTTTCTTGTGAAATTCCCCTATTTCACGCCTATCTTATTAATTAGTTCTCTACTCTATTGTTCGTTTGAACAAATTTTATTCTACTTTCTTAAGTAATACAAAACTTCAGTGAATATAACTTAATATTCATTAAATAATATAATAACTAATATAAAAAATTAGTTATTACTTAAATTTTCAAAAATAAATAAGTTGCCTTAAATGACGCATAAATAATATTTGTTTTTATAAGGCTGAAAAATAATTATTCTGATAAATAAACTTGGTACAATCTTGAAAACCAATCAAACCTTTTTTCTCATAAGGAAATATATAAAAGGACTGCACTGTTTTTGTGAGTAATACTGCGCATTTTCTCAATATGCACGCCACAGACCAAATAAACTGCCTATTTCATATGTCAATACAAGTAATAAGGTATGAAAGCATAACTTCGGACGATCGAGTTTTCGCGTGCCTAAAGAGGCACATAACTCTTCTGCGATAAATTCAATAGAACATTTCAACGTCCACCAATTTATCGGCCGCACGCGTACGTGCCGGCAATTTCGTCTGCGAGAATTCCATTTCTCCCTCCCTCGGCCTATCTCACTTGCTCTCCTCTTTTCCTCTAATCCATAAAATAAATTTTTTAAGTACAGCCCCAAATCCATATATTAAAGCTAACAATGAAAAAAAAACGGAAGAGGAATCAACAACAAATCGCTATTGAGTCCAGAGCAATCGAGGGCCGAAAATTTGGCATCAAACGAATGTAAGAGAGAGAGAGAGAGAGAGAGAGAGAGAGAGAGAGAGAGAGAGAGAGAGAGAGAACGGCGTGAGATGATAAAGGGAAAAAATATACACGCTAATGCTCGATACAGCGCTGGGAGAATGTTTGGCTCGCGTTTCTGGCAGGGCGCGTGCAAGGCGATGCGATTTTCTACCAAGCTCGGCAGCGCACCCGGATTATATTATTATATACGCCACTTTCTGCTCACTATGCGAGAGAGAGAGAGAGAGAGAGAGAGAGAGAGAGAGAGAGAGAGAGAGAGAGTGGGGAAGAAGAAGGAGGACAAAGGGTTCGTTAGTAAGATTTCTCCTGCTATGAATTTAACTAGGTAGCGACGAAAACAAAACCTGGCACAATTCCCTCTTTCCTTCACTTTTCACTCACACCCTTCATGCTCTCTCTCTCTCTCTCTCTCTCTCTCTCTCTCTCTCTCTCTCTCATTCCATTTTTCTTGGATGTTTTCTCTCTGCATTGGTCATTCTATTTTCTAATTTACTTTAATGAAAGAGATTTAAAATTTTTTTTATTTACGCTGTTTAATTATTCTTTTTTTTAATAATTAAACTATAAATAAACATTTGTTCTTAAAAAAATTTACTATTTAAATATTAATAATTTATCATGCATTCAAAAAAAGTCATGAATTACATTCTTGAAACCAAAATAATACATTACATATTTTTCTAGAGATTGAGAGATTCAGGGAAATTGGCAACCAAGTAAAATTGATTATTCATATTATTAAAATGTAAATGATGATACGTCTGATGAGAATGCAAGTTTTATATCAATAATATGTATCATTTATCTTGAATCGTGACGATGCGAAAGATATCTAAAAGCTACATGGTCTAGCTGTTGAAAAAGACAAATCTTATCACTTTTTGACCTTATGAAAATTTTATCCTAATATTTAAAAAGTTGCCACGTAAGTATATGCGTAAATGTTAAGAATCTTAAAAAGCTAAAAAAACATACACAATACTTACGACAAATACAAAATTTTATTATAAGTATTTAATAATAAAAAAAAGTTGTGTTAAAATAAAATATTTTACTTTCTTAAAAATATTTTTAGAAGTCTTTTACTTAAATAGTGTACAGTAAATAAAACTAATAATAGAAATGTCATTAGATGATATATGACACCGACAATAAGAAAATTTTCATCTGGTAAACATTTTAAAAACCTATTCTATTCAATAGAAAAATGCAATTTATTGTATAACTCTTGAACGGTATTTGTACGATATTTTAAAATTAATTTAAAAAGAATTATTTAATACATGTAAAAAGCAATTATCTTATTAATAATCAATAACAATATTATAAGGTAAATAAATGTTTAAATTATATTAATTTTATTGACAATTTATCATTTGCCAAATATAAATTATGATAGATAATTAGCTTCAGTATTCTAATATATTAAAACTAAAGACATGAAATATCAGAAATTTTTCATGCGTTTTCTCTATTTTTTTTATATGGAATATAAAACAGCATAAAAAATAAAAATATTCAAATTTGTATCACTATTCAAAAATATATTAGAAAGAAGAATAATACTTTTCATGTAACTTTCTAGTCACGTAATATATCTGTAATTTATAATTACAAAATTGACAAACGGATTATTACTTTTTAATGTGATTGTACAAGATTCAAATTCTCTTAATCCTCCCGAGAGTATAGTGCATGCATCTCCAAGTGAAATATGAAGTTTTCGTATTTATTTAATAAAAAGAAGAATTAGATCTGTAATTTTCCAAATTGTATTAAATGGTTAATGTACAAAATAAATTGTTTTTTTCTTTTTGAACTTTCAATTTTTATAGTTTATCTCTAAGCAATCTATAATATTTTTCCTTCAACATTTTTATAGGTCAAAGCACTTAGAAAAATTGGTTGTGTCCATCGGTTTGTAATCACAGCAGTAAATAAGTATGTAGTTGAATAAAAAAAATAAGGCAAACACAAAGCAAAAGTGCGGCGAAAATTTCCATTTTTGCACTTAACGGCATTCTCGGAAAAGCGATTCCATAAAAGCTGACGAAGCAGCCCCGCCTACATAATCGCCCCGGCTACCTCGTTCCCGCAAAAGCCTCGCACTTGATTTATCTCAATATTTAGTCAGCCCCGTGCGCACGCTGCTACATTTGCGTAAACTAAAATACCCCGGCTATACCCACAGGGACACCTCCACCACCATTTATCCAGCCGTTGCCGCATCATCAGAGCTGGAACAGAGAGACAGAGCAACGGAGAGACAGAGAGACAGAGAGACAGAGAGACAGAGAGACAGAGAGAGAGACAGCTTACGCAATCGCAAATTTATCCATTTCACGTGCCACGGAGAGGACGACTAATAGGTCTGGGGGAAAAGAGAGGTTTTTTTTTTCAACGGGATCGCGCGCGCTCGTTGTCAGGGCGTATGCTAGCAGCTCCGACTGGAGAATTAATCGCGCCCCGGCCCTGGCCACATTAATCGCCGCCAATTGCTAGAGGGAGAAAACGGCGCAGAATCAAGACTAAGCGGAGTGAGTTGAGCTGTAAAGGGCGGAGGTTGGGAGGGAAAGGGGGAGAAAATCCGTCGACAAAAGAGAGAGGGTGGAATATATACGCCGGAGTCTAGCGGCTCGATGTAGCGAGCAATATACACGCGCGCCCGTACGCCGGCACGCGCGCCTGTATTAGCGCTATCGGGCTCACGCACACGCGCCACTCTGGATATATAAGCAAATATGTACAGGAGAGAGAACGAAGTGATAGGGCGAAATTTGATGTGTCGGCTCGGCCGAGACTTGCTACATTTTAAGTAAACTAGTCAGAGCGTGCATTAAAAAATTTATTGTTGTTTGGAGAATAAAAGAGGGATTGACTAGCTGCTGTGATAAAAACAAATAATTTGCATTGCTCAACAGTATATTAGACCAAGAATACTTATACTGCTGAGTAATGCAAATTATTTATTTTTATGTATTTGAAAATTGTAGTTTGTGAAACGTACAGGTATTCAGCAAAACTACAGCTTTTTTAAACCCGGAATTATAAAAAATATCAACACTTTTAAAAAAATTTCACTGGAGTAGTATTTATGTAAAAAAAAGTAGAATATCCTTTTGTAAGTTAAAATAAACGATTGCAATATATTTTAGCACACAAATTCGATCACGTGATTTCTAATTTTTTGAAAATACTAAATTTTATAACTATGTATATAGTGAAATGATGTTCGGATATCAGAATTTTATATTTTCATAGTTATTTTTACTTAATAAATAAATAGTATATCAAACTCATATATTCTTAAAAAAAAATACTTAAAAATATAAGATACACCGTTGAAGGCATCCTTAGCTATACGACCGACCGATCATTCATATTAAGCAGCCTTTAACGTGGTCAGAGCTTATAAAGTGAAAATACTCGAGTTCAAATCTTCAATCGACTCTGGTTCTTGGTGAAAAAATTCCCTCGTCCACATCGTGATGGTATTTTCTCTGTCCTAACTACAACTAGGCAGAATTGCAGGAATGTTTGATTTAGGGCTTGGAAATACTAAAGTTTACCGTAGAAGCGATTTTCGAGTTGACTACTCCAGACAAATGCTTCTCGGGAATGGGTTATTAGTTAGCAAATACAGAGACACAGCTATGTAGGGATACAGGATGCAAAGAAAAAGTTGGTTACAAGAATTTTCACACAGTATATCTGGTTTAAGAATGGGGTCAATAGTAACTAATTTAAGTATTCATTTGGATTTAAACAAAAGAATTCTTTATTTAACATTAATTTAATAGAGATTTGAAGAAAAAAACATTTAGAATAATTTTCCAAAGATACGGGTTTACAACTAACGAAAGTGAAACTTTGAAAATAGAAATAAGTTAGAAATTCTTAAACTACTCACAACAAAACATAATAGACAAATGCGCATTCTCACGCAGTCATTCTGCATTAGTGTTTGTGTTTATACGAAGAATAGTACAGTATTCTCAGCAGAAAGAGAAAAATCGACGATGAGGGAAGTAGAAAATAAGGGAATAAAACAAAAGGATGGGGGAGAGTAGTAGAGAGAAAAAGTCAGATAAGGAAAGGGGAGGAATAAATCTTGCATGTCGTTTCTGCTTTTTCCTCTACCCGCTGGTTTTTTCTTCTTTCGCACAATACGCACGTGAACAATATACGTATGTGTATATATCTTTTTGTGTGTGTATGTGTGTATGTGTGTGTGCGCGCGCGCTTACGTGGGTGTATGTGTAAATATATTTATATACATACATACAAACACGGATGAGCACATAGACTATAAGCTTTGTGCGCTAACCATCCGTACTATCAGGATAAATATTATTTTTAAATTATTAAATTCCCCTACAAGAGCATTCAAAAGCATGAGTAATCCTTGACAGAAGCATATCTCAGCTTGAGCATACTTAACATTTGCATTCGCCAGTATGAGCATTTTCCTACAGGACAATTCGGCAGCATAAGTATCCCCTAGCATGGTCATACATAGTACGTAGGAAAATTAGAGAAAATTACCAAAGAGCAGTACGAAAATAGCGTAAATTATCGTTAAATAACTACAATATTACAAAAAAATGTATAAGAGCAAAGTATATGAAAATATTTTTGCATACTAGACTATTGTCATATTTATTTTTTAACACGAGAAATAACGTAAATAACATAAAACTGTAAACTCGTTAAATAAGCTTAAACAGATGTATACATAACTCCCTACAGCATATCTTGATCAAGTTCTAGGGATTGGAGTCAAACCATATTTTTGAGCATGTTAAATGATGAGCCATATCTGAATCTCCAGAGCCCATTCGTTAAAACGCCAAGATAAGTGTCTCATATTTTGAACCAGAGTCATTTTGTAAAGTTTTATTGAAATCCATGGTACGAAAGAGGAAATCCTTATTGTGAAAATAACCTTTTTATTCATTTATATAAAATTTTAAAAATTCTTTGATTAATCTAATATAATTTACAAAATTATAATTTGTTTATTAAAAAAAAATCTACTTAACTGTGCTAAAAAGGTAATTTTATTACGGATCTCAGTTAAACTTCATTTTTCTGTGAATTAGTGAAAAATCTGACAAAAAAATAATTGAAACTAAAAATAAATTTACATTCCTTGACTATTGCAGTGTCATTTAGACAGAAACGAATGGAAATTAAAAAGATTTAATTTAATCGAAATAGAAAGACAAAGAAAGCTAAAGATTGTTGAATATCAAAGTAGAACATTTGCGTACTATAAGTATCGAACAATTTAAAATACCAAAGTTATCAACTTGATCACAGATGATGTAAAAAATTTTGTTAAAGTCTTTTTGCAGACAGTGAAATGAATTAAATTTCGTCCATATTATTCGTTTCAATTAACGAAATCAATCTTAAAAAATTCGTAAATAAATAAAGATTGAAAGAATTAATCAATTTTCTATCTCGTGATTACAATAGTAATATTTACTATAAAAATGTTCTTTTCACATTTATTTTGATACCGACTGACGCAAACACGTTATAAACATGTTCAATTTTAGTGCAATCTTTCTGGGTACAAAAGTTTAAATTCCCATATTAGTAGGTTAAAATTTTTGTCAATGTAATTTAACAACGATCATCTATTGTCAGAATATATCATTTTCATTTCCTGACTGATATGACGCTTTCCTAGGAAGCTTTACTTACGTAAATACATCTCCAGCTCAACTCCTATCCAGTACAGATTACCCATCTCACTAAGTTTAGTTATAGGAATATAGATCTGGTTAAGTGAATAGCAAAATCTGATCAATTTTGTATATTAAATATACAAACACAACGAATGTTTTAAATGTTTCTATGCATGAATTTACTTAATAAATTATTGAAACTTTTACCTTTAATAATTTAAAGAACTTTCGAATCTACTACGTTTTTTAAAAATTGTTACGGGGAAATTATTGAGTTAGCTAAATTATAAGTTTAAATACTTACGATCACATGATAAAAATGGTAATTCCAATTTGTATAGTATACTAACCTGCAACAAAAAACAAAAAAATAATTAATGGCGAAAGCAATTAATGTAATTTTTATTTTATATTATATTTTAATTATAAATATTTTAATTATTTTTTGCATGATGCAACATAGTTAAATAGTTTCATATAGAAATATCAAGCTCAAAAACTCAAAAAATTTTTACACCTAACTGTAAATTGCATTGTATAACCAACGCAAAATTATAAAAATGTCTCAATATTAATACCACATATTTTTTAATAATAATGACTTCATAGAAAATTTTATCAACTCGCATTCTACAAAAATATCATCCAATTCAACTTTTTGCTTATATCTGAAAAAAGAAACCATTTAACTTTCCCTCCAACATTCCAATATTCCCAGCGAAGTATTAAATTCCAATCAGCGCCGTCTCGTCCGGCTCCCACCTCAAAATCGAGCAGCAAATAAAAGCGTCGGCTGCATCCTACGCGTAAAAAAGTATCCCAGCCACGCTCTCCACAAAAAAGAAACACCCCCGCTGTATACGAAAAAAAAGGGGGCGAAAGCGAAGGGTCGCTTATAACTAAAGCTCGACCCTCTCGCGGATTTGCATTGAACGACTGCGTCACCGAAGTTTGACATGTTTATAAGGTCAGTCTTACGCGGGCGAGCGAGCGGGGGTGGAGAGCATCCCGGAACTCGCGCGCGCTGATAACGATTTCGTGCAGTAGGGCCTCGGTAGCAGCCGTTCCGCGTAGTACGTGCCATTATTGGGATTTTGGCAGGCTGCCACGTCGCGCTCTTTCTTTCTCGGCCCCGCTGTGTCGCCGCGCGCTAGCTCCTTTCCGAGAGACAGAGAGAGACTGCCGCGATAAATGTACACAAGGTCTCTCTTCGCCACACCCCCCCCCCCCTTTGAGATGCGAGAAGCCCGAAATTACATGCGATTCCCACGAGTAAGCTAAGTGTAGGCTCGAGAGTGGAAAAAAATCGAGAGGAAGAGAGAGAGAAGCAGCGATAGGGGAAGATTAAGAAGTTCGGCAAGGGACGTAGATAAGGAGAGTGACAAAAAGGGAGAGAGGGCAGACTGGCTGCAGGCGGAATTAAGGACATTTTTTTCTGTTCTGCTTTTTTTTCTGTTGACGATGAGGATTTATTATTGACGAAGATATACGATCATTCCTAACTTGGAATTAGTCGGCGAAATTAAAGGAGATGCGTTTTTTTCGCAAAGGTCGATGTAAAAGGAGGTCCGAAGTTGCTGGAGAAAACTCGTTTATTTTACGTGTAGTAGTATGCTTGAGCATTGATCTTCTCTGGGCGAGGTTGAGATATAGGCAGACCACGTGGAGGCGGCTTTCTACCTTAGCTTTATACGAATTTTATGGCTTAATGTTTTAGGTAATTAATGTTAATAGTTGTGAATGATTAAAGTGCAAGAATTATCAATGAAGCTCTACTGAACTCTTATCTAGTTTTGCTTGATAAAAGATTTTTCATCGTCAACTAAATTTATTTTTATAATGATTAAAAATATAAGAAACAAATAAATTAAAAGAAAGCAAACAATTTAATAAATGCAAAATTTTTAATCACTATATAAAGTTCGGTCAAAGTTAACAATTTATTTAACAGCGTGCTATTGGGAACCATAACCTTCCTCTTGTTCTTTTTTTCGTAAGAAATATACAACAAAAACAATAGATGAAATTTTCAAATATGGTCCTAGCCCAATGTATAGTGAAAATCTTGTTTTCTTTTTTTCTAAGATTCACTTCAAAAAAGGTAAATTTTTTATATGTAAAGGTATTATGAAAAGTTGAGATTTAGTCGCTGTTCAAAAGAATTTTCATAAGAATATAAATTCAAAATATTCTAAAAATTACATTTTAGCCTGAAGAAAAGATAAAATAAATAATGCTAAATCTGTGATCTACATTTACATTTTGAATACTATATTATGATAATAGATTTTGTTTAAGTATTTACATTAGGCTACACGGTAGATACAATAAAAGATAAAATATTGTTTTCGCATAATTTGTTTTATTTTATTTTTATTTATTTTTTTTTTGTAGTAAATAATCATAACGTTTACAACTCCAACTCGTAAGTTCAACAATTTCGTATTTTTATGTGGAGATCCTAATCATAAAAATTTACTACCTACTGTTTTTTTTCAAAGCCACTCAAAACAAAGTCGTTAAAATACCCTAAGCAAATGTAAACAACCACTAACAACAATAAAACCAACTTTAACAAACATTAAAATCAGAAAATAGAAACCTAGCACGAACGTCAGATAAAAATTAATATTTGCTCTCGCGAAAATTTCTTTTGTCTTGCCCGCTAGCCGACCTTCTTTATTATTCAGCGAACGCGCGTTTCATCGCGAAACGAACTAAGCGAACCGATCCTTTGCTCGCATAAAATATTCCTTCCTCTCTAGGCGTGATATCCCAACGTGTACATCGCAAAGCAAGCCATTCCTGAATAAGCAGCCGACGAGAAAAATGTACGGAATACGGGGAAAAACGCGCGGAAAGGGAGCAGCGCAACACCCTTTAAGCCCAGCGGAAGCTGCTCGACGCGCTTATGTTCTTTTTTTCCCGCCCTAGCTCACGAATCGTTAACCTTAATATTGCGCGCCCTCAGAGTGAGCAGCTTACCCGGGGAGTTACATCATTTATATATTGATTATTCCGGGCTGCACGCGCGTACGCTTGGGGAAAGGCATCACAAACTTTTTCGATGTGTGTTTATATTGGATTCTGGTGCATGATTTTGCGCGCCGTGGGCGTTAAGTCGTCTTGACGACAACCAGCTAAAGCGTGATGTTATTAACATTGCATGTCAGATTGAAAATCCGGGCAAAGTAACAATAACAGTTTTTGCGTAGGAGTGTTTTAAGGGGAAATCTATTATGTATTTGCTTGTGTTTTAATTTAAACATTTATTTATTGGAATATTTTTGTAGTTAACAACAACGTGCATTAACTTTTGATGAAAGAACCTTGTATGAATTTCAAAATTTTTATTAGTAAAGTCTATAAATATTAGTTGCTTAATATTCAAATGAATCAAATTTTTTTAAGCACATTTAATTTGATATTAGTTATGGTAACTGGAAAGTAATAATAAATTAATTCCAAAAATGTTTACATTTCCATGCAGATAGCGTGATTTTCATTAACAAATAATAAACTAGTTTGAAAATTACAATAGTGGAGCGGAGTGACATAAGGAAGATGAATGGTATGTGTCAGGGTAGATTTTAAAATCGTGGTGCTTTTAGGGGATGAGGAAAAAGATGAGCGCTATTATGGATTTTTTGTTGCTAAAACAATATTACGATTCAATTTTGCTTTTACAACTTTTTTCAGGTGAAATTAAAGAATCAATTTTTAAAATTTAAAAACATATTTGAAATAATAAAACATATTTGAATGCATAATTTTTAAAATGTAAATTGAGATGTAAATTAAAGACATTACATAAAAGAAACGTTATGTTTTTTAATAAAAGATATACTAAAATATAAAAAAGAAGATTTTAAAGTTATATTTAATTCTTTTTTTATCTTTTTTTTCGTTCGTGTATTTTAAAAATAAACTCAGTTAGTGCTAAGCATTTTTAAAAAAGAATAAAAGAAATTCTAGAAAAAAAAATGAAATGCATAATAGTAGTACATGACATAAAAGAATACCTTTGAATGTAATTCATTAAATTAGAAAAATGTTTAAAGATATTTTCTGGTTCATATGTGCTCAAAGTACGGAACAAACTTTTACGATTTCAGAATTATAAGATACAAAACAAATGTTTTTACTATTTCAATATTTGATAAACTACTGAAAAACGTTTATCACAGTAAACTTGAATTTAATACAATATTACTTATCGTAAAATAAACATCTTTTTATGAAAATGTTAAGCATGACATTTTTATTTTACTGCATACGAAGCAAAGCAAATGTTTTTTCCTTTTACGTGTACTTTCACACAACATACATTATAACCTACATATTTTCGTATAATTTTCCCATAAAAGAGACATTCAGCAAAAAATAAATTCACTGTATTAGAAGAACATTCAGAAAATGTGGCCCAGAGTTTCGAGCTTGCAATATTGAATGATTATATTTTCACGAGCGGTGACCTCTCCGACGCAAATAGCAATTACATTATTTGCCCAGAGCAATTTTGAGAGAGGAAAGTGTTAGTTCTCACGATAAATAAAGAAATCACTAGCAGTCTAATTCCATCGATATTAAAAATTCGAAAAAGCGTTAAAGCGAAATTGCATCACTCGAACAAAATGAAAGTTGCCTTAGTTGAATATTGCCATCGCATGAGAGTAGAGCATTCCACGTGAATCTAAAAAACTGCATTTTCCCCTGCTCCGCTGAACCGAACAATTACTTTGGTCATATTACTGTGAAAATTTATGTAACGCATTATTGACGTAGAATTTACTGTTGTCTGTTATACTGAGAGGCATTCGATTTGCTTGTTATTTTAAATTCAAAAAATTAGAATATTATTAGCATACTATCAACTTAAACGCATTTTTGTGACTTCAAATATAAGAGTTTTTTTCTTCAATTATAAATACGTAAATATTTTAATGTTGAATAACAATCAAGTAAAAGTAAGCTCAATTTCTGAATGTTGAAGTTCATACGCATTTTTATGTGGGAATAAATTTAGGCCT
>JAPYZA010002895.1:0-18968 GCA_030522685.1 Eupelmus azureus | reverse complement strand
TATTCAACCCATTTTCCACAATCCCACCAAACAGGTCCCACCGCAAAGCTCGAAAACCTCAAAAAACCCAAGCACCACAAAAGCCCCCCGGCAAAGCCATCGCTCGCGCAAAAACTGCTCTCGCCGTCAGCTCGTTCCTCGTCATTAACCCAGCGAGCAACCATCAGCTGAAACAATCTCGGCCAGCGGTGAGCGGCCGCACCCGCGGCGCCGCTGCTCACCATGGCCCGCGGCCGGACGCGATATTACAGCATTGTGCCTGCTCTCTCTCACTCTTTCTCCCAAGCTCGCGCGTCCTTGAACGCAATATCGAGCCGCGCTGCGGCTGTCCGTTGTTTGTTGGCCCGGTATTGAATGCTCCGAGTGTTATCTCTGCCTGGATCTGGTTCTCTTTCGAGACGCGCGCCCGGCTAATTGTATAACTCTTGTTGGACGTAGCGTCACGTAATATCGATGGGGGCCCTGGATGATTCGGCAAGTGGGACAAGAGTGTGGGAGAGAGATGGATGGCTGCGGTTGGGGCTGAGCGAGAGAGATTTGATCTTGGTGAAAAAAAAATATGTGTAACTGGATTGCGCAAGATGGACTTAGGCTTTGACAGCTGGCGCGAGGTTTGTCAGGGTTTTTTTGTTTCGAGGATATGGAGTCGGAGCTGGACGAGCGTGAAAGTTTGTGGGGATCTTACGGGGGGTTGAGGCGGGGTGTGTAGATTTTGAAAGGAGGTTGGTTGATGGTTGACGGTTTTTTTAGATGGTCGTGGATCATTTGTTTTATTTTATGTGTACTGGATGAATAGGCTTTGCAAAAGATACTTGGAAATTATAAATAGATATTTCTATTGGAAATTGAGAAAAAACATTATTATACAATGTTTATTATTAAAAAAAATTATCCACATTACTTTGTACAGAAGTAGCATTTATCGGGATAACAGCAGACAATTAAATTATCTCTAAACACACACGTAACATTATTTCGAGCGCGCAGTCTAAATCAATTGAATGGATTGACTCTAACCGCCGAAGAAATTTAAAGCTTACCATGCAGTTAATTTAGCGTGTAATTTTAGAAATTCACCGTGAAATTCGACATCGTGTAGTTACCCACATCGACATGTGTGTGTACGTATTCGTGTATTCGACGTCTTGCGACACGACGGCTCTTTTACAAGATAATACAGCGTTTTCCATCTACCGCATTGCGTGCGCAGACATACCATCGCGGCTCCGATCACTCCGCGCAGATTAGAACCAATTAAATCCGAAGCGTGGACACAATAAGCGAGGCCTCGTTTATGCGACGCCGCGGCTCGAAAATCCTGCCAATTAAAAGCCGCCTTATTGTCTGTCTATACGCTAAAGGACATCGATTCGTCCGTGAATCAGCGGCCAGGAATTCGCCTGACCGAGCCGTATAGCTTGAGTTATGAAACTGAAGCGATCTCTGACCGAACTCTTTTAGGCATTGAGCTTTCATCGGATTACGAAAATATGGGGGTGGACTTGGTAATGTCGAGTAAAACTGCCTCGTTGTTCTTTTCTTCCTATTGGCTGACGAAGGGGCGAGGCGAAATCAGCGATTGCAAAGCGGCAGCCGATTCATTCATGAATTTTAAGCCCATTGTGAATTGAATAGAATGATATGTAAACATTAGGAATGCTTATGAGCAAGGTTCTTTGCAATAATATGTTTATCGCGGTGATTGTTTACTGCACTGTGGGCAGTTTAATTTATATTCAAACGCTTGACTTTTCGACTGCTTGAATTTAACGAGACAGCGTGATTTAATCTTTGTTATTGTATTAAATACGAGATTTCCAGGACTGAATAAAGTATCCCAACTGCGGAATAATTAAGCTTAAGTTTCTACAAACCGAGAAAACTTACACAAAACAAATAAGTACTCTTTCAAACTGAAATTCACATCTAATATCACTTCTTTTAAAACAATAACAAACATCATTTCCAAACACCAAACCACTAAAAACACGTCCTTTCCCCATAAAATACAACTCAATCGAAAATGCCCATGCATAAAAACAAAGTCCACACACACGATAAATACTCTCGTGCTAACAACTCCCTACAAGGAAGAAAATGCATTTTCACCAAACAATTTCGCGCGCCGTCGCGCTTTTCCCCTTTCTCGCTCCTGCATTCGTTCGCTTATACACTCTTGCGCAATATTTATATTATGAAATAAGATAAACGATGCCTCCCGAACCAATAATTACAATTCACCCGCAACCACACACAGAGAGACCCTTGGCAGAAAAAGGACTGGAGTAACAAAATCATCGGGCAGATGGAAAAGCCAGCAACGGCTCTCATTAACCAGCGGCCGACCAATTAAAACGTGTACAACATCAGCGTGTATGTGCGCGCGCATCAGCCCTCGGTGAGCCTAACCGTTACCATCCCGCATCAATTTTCCGCATCGATTACGCGCCGGCAACGGCAGGGTTTCATGAGCCGAGGATGATCGTACCGATCGTGACATTCGGCTCGCTCGAAGAAAGTGCGCGGATCTCTGTACACGGTCTCTCGCCTCTATTATGTGTATTAGCCTCGCTTTCGCAATGCTCGCCGCTGCTCGGTACCCAAGAGAGCTCGAGTCTCTCTCTTTCTGTGTTCTCTTTCGGCGAGGACTGTGGATGCTGCTTAGAGCGCGGATGCGGGGGGTGGGGGGGGGGGGGGGGGGGGGGGGGGGGGGGGGGGGGGGGGGGGGGGGGGGGGGGGGGGGTTTCTTATTGATTTCTGTGTGTGCGAAAAAAGGAAAAGGCTGGTACGCTTTCTTCTTGGAGAGGCGAGCTGAGGTTTTGACGAGCGGCGTCGGCTTGGAAGTGCGGTGTGGAAGTGTTGTTCGGTGGGATTGAGATATTGATTGGCGGAGATTGTTTTGGCGTTTTTTTCTTGGCGAAAAAATGGGGCAAGAATAAAGTAAAAAGTTGGACGTCTGACTTGCAATAATTGTATAAAGGCTTATCCAAAAAAAAAGATGCGTATCAAGTACGTTAGTGGAGTGTTTATTGAGGTTTTTCTGGCTGTAGTTGAATTTTCATAAGTTAGGAGGAAAGTTTAGTAAAGCCGAAAAAAATAAGAGACAAAAAGAAAGTGTTTTTTTCTTTCCTTTTTTAACTACTTTCGATTTCAGAGAGATCGATACAAAATTTCATATCATGCCTTAAATTTCACCGTGCGACAAGAATCAATCTGCTGTGTTAGTTATTTCCTTTTTTATTTGCATAAGAAGCCGGTATAAGTCGTTTTTGATTTCTATTTTAATAAAGACCCGTATGTATGAAACTTTAATAGACAACTACTACATTCTGTAATAAGCACAGAATGAGATGTAATAATGAATTTTGACATACACTCTGATAGAGTTTGGATATAAATTTTAAGAGAAACGAAATGCTAATTGCTCAAACTTTAAAGGTAGAAATGTTTAGTTTCGTGACTTTTACTATTTCTGAAGTATTATTTGAAAGTTAAGTGTCAATAAATACACGATTTCTAATTGTCATAAGCAATACAAATCTAAATAATGCATGAGCCCGAAAAAAGCCTGAGAAAAATAAAAATTATAAATCCACACGAAATCCTAGTACGTAAACGATCAGTAGATAAAGGACGGGGTACCGACAGACACATCCAGACTTGATCTACTGCTGCATTGTATATCACGCGTACTTAAAATTTTCGATTAGCAAAACAAATGCAGCGATTTACATCTCGGAAATTACGATAACAAGGGGCGATAGCAGCGGCTAGCAAGTGAAAATTTTAAATATTTCCTTGTACATTGTGGGTAAAATATGCATAAACGGACAGAGATTGTTTTGTCTTCCTTAAAAGGCCTTTTCCGGAATATCAACTCCACAACAATGTGAAAAATAGCAGAGAAGACCTGACAGTTCAGAACAAACAGTTTATAAAAAGCGTAAGTCATTATTCGAATCTCTCACACGTGCGAACGTGATTAATTGACTCTCATTCACAAACCGAAAGCTTACCGGCATCGACGGATCACACACACGAAATTAATTAAGTGAGAACCTAAAAGTCCGCGCGCTCCAATTAAGTTAACAATTAGCGCCGATCCGAAAAATGTTTCTATCAATTAACATTTACACAAACCGCCAGGCGAGACATAATGAATTTTCACCGCGTTCGCAGCGCGTTTTACACTCCCTCTCACTTTTTAGTGCGTTGACCTCTAAAACGCCGCCGAGCGTTCCCGCAACGCTCATCGCCTTCTCTCTCCTTTTTCTCCACGCACATTCCAGCCATAACAAAACAAAAAAAAGCCCAGCAAACTCAGCCCGGAATATTCAATTTTCACAGAATCATCGATATGACCGAGCGGCTTTCGGAGGCTCGGATCGCATTAATCATCGTGACGCTTTCCCGAGACTCGTCCGGCCGAAAGAAAGTGAACGCAGCGCCGGCGACTATAGCGTCAATTTCTCGATAGATAGATCGATCGGGAGGCTGGATAACAAGAAGGAGCGGGTTTCACGCGCGTCGTCGAGAATGGAAAATATGGACCTAATTTAGATCGATATCGATCTAAGGCGCGCGCGGGATTCCGTGGATTCCGCGCGCGGGTTTAACCATTGGCGCGCGTAGAAAGCGATCGGCTGAGCGTACGGATTATTTTTGATTTGGTGAAAAGTGGCTAATACGGTACCGATGGCTGTCGAATGTCAGATGAAGTGTCGCGATTATGGCTACGCGTGCGGCGTACGCCTGTGTGAGCACTTTCTAAAATTAGATAACTTATAGATTTTACTGTTGTATCGGTTATGAGAACGAGTGCGCGCGCGCGGCCAGGGAAACCGTTAGCACGCGTGTACGGCGTAGAAAAGGTGGAGAGATTTTATTGGAATTACATTTAATTTTTGAAATTGGTAGGAGGTTTACTGCCTGAAAATGGAGGAAAAAACTGAGGTAATACTCGTATTTATGCGGCGGAGTAATTATAGATTTGCCGCATAATAATGAGCATCGGGTAGCGAACGTTTATAGTTCAGATCAATTACATAAAATGGTACAGTAGAGTAATAGACATTTTCACTTCGATGACGAGCAGTGGAGGTATATAGCAATGCCGCTGAGATGGTTCACACGCTGCAGTCTTTCAATGATTATTAGATTCCTATTTTCGCATAATTTTTCGAATTCATTTGAATAATTGCTGTAGGATCTTGTTCTATAATTACGTTACATAATAAATGACACGAGTGATTGCACCGTTGCTCGAGTTTTACTCGCAACGTTCTTCCATTGTGCTTCGTAGTTTGCGCATGTTTCAATCAATAAGAATAATTTAAGATTTCATTTTTTTTTATTTTTATGTGATTGCACTGACCTAGTGCATTATTGATTACAATTAATGATTTAATTCATGATTGGTAAAATATATTATAGTTCTTGGTTTTTTCTTTAGCTAATCATATATCAAGTAACATTTAACTTATTCTTCATTTGACTAATTGATCCTTATTAAGAAATCTGAGCTGAATGAATTAAATACAGTATTAAAATTTATTGTTATTTACACCTTGCTAATTCGAACACGAACAGATATCCCTGTCGAAATGTAATTAGCATCTAATTTGTAAGTGGCAAAAATTTTTATCTTTAACTTTCTAACTAACATTTAAATAAACGCGTTAACAACTAATATAAAATTTGACTCTAATACCGAGAGCTATGACTTTCTCACTGAAATCGAAAGTCGTGCGTACACCAACACAGAATTATTAAATTAACACACAATACTCTAATTCAACGCTTAACTCATTCACACAATAAATCCCGACAAAGAATAAAATCTAACCAATTTACCAGCCGCATAATTCAATTTCCACACTTACAAAATCACAATACATATAATCTCTCAACCTTAATTAAAACGCTTCCAAGACCGATCCGCAAAAACATAATTTCACTCTCTAACTCTCGAACCCGGAAAAAAACCGGAGACCGGCATATAACCACGTCTGCAGACGATCGCGATATCGGCTGAAAATTGAATTTCGAATCGCGCGCGGGTATAGCTACACATTCCCCAAGGTAAATAAACACGACTTCCTGAGGCTCGATCTACTAATCGGAAGCGCAAATCTTCCTTTTAACGTGGAAGCCAGTTCCAACTTCCTTCCACTGAGCGAGCGGCGGGCTTTTGCAATTAACGCGCGAATTAATTTCAAAACCACGTCATAAGCCGGCGCTTTCTACCCGCGCGCGCTCGCTGCATAAATAATTAAGCCGTGGCGAGCTTTTTTCCTTAATCACTCGCGCCTTATATTTTCGTCATCGAAGCATCGAGAGAAAGAGCGCGAGAGAAAATTGTGGATTAAAAAGTAGGCCATGGGGGTTACGCAACGCAGACCGATCACGTACCTTTAGTGCGTGTGTGGCTCGAAAAAAAAAGAAATGCGACCGGCACTTTTGGCGCGGTTATGACGACTTTCCACGCGCGTTGCGTTCGGGCCTGTTTTTTTCTTGTGTCGATACGACAGGGGAATAACAATGGGACGGCTTCTTGGTTTTGGGCTCGGTGATTACATTATGTGGGTATATTGTGCTTCATCGGGAAAGAAAAGGAAAGTGCAATTACGCGCTGTTATCGCGCCTGTACTTTTGTGCCTTCCTTTTCCTTTCGGATTCACGATTTTTTTGTAAAGCGGGAGTGGCGATTACGCGCCTCTGCACATTTTTACTTTCAACGTATCTCGTTTTACAGTTAAATTTATGCTCCGAGGTGATTGCGGCTTAATTGCAGAGGTCGTGCTTATGGATATTTTTGGTAAGGAGAGTTTTTAAATCGGCAGCGGCGACGATTCGTTCGGTTTCACCTGCGACGACGTGAAAACGGGTTTCAAAATGTGGACAAGCTCTTTTATGAATGTAACTGGAACGTCGTAATTTTCGGTTACTACAGAGAGTAACAGTTTTTGCGCTTACATGTTAAGTGAGTGTATTAAAATTTATAAGCTTATACGCTGATCAACGTTGTAACTCCTTACGCGTTTAGCAAAACTATTTATAAAACGAAATTTACAAATGAAAATTACTTTTTGATGAAGTAATGTACCATATTAATATTATTGAATACTGAAACAATGTTTCATAAGCGATAGCGAACAGAATGAAATAGCAATTCATGATGAGAACGAAATAGATATACACGTGTCTTCCATCCCCTTAACAATCAATTAAACGAGTTAAAAAATATGTATCTTAGCCTCGGCTTGTTTTAACAACTAACGATTTCAGCGTGTTAAACTCAGACACATTGTTTTCCCAGGGCATAGAAGCAAATCATTTTGAATTATTCATTAAAATGAATTTTTCATAAAATTCGAATGCACAATATACAGATGCTAGTCAACGAGCGAAAAATTCAATCTCAAATTCAGAATGAACACGCGCCCGTACAACGAACCCATTGATCAGCCAATCAACAATAGACCATAGATAACCGATCTAGACCAAATACGAGCGATTGACCTCTTCCCGGACTCATACACATGTAACCGCACAATCTCCCAAAAAATTCTCTAATGCACCTAATTAAAGTAAAATTAAGCTGTGAAAACAATCGTAAAATTGGACTCTCCCATTGTTCGCCGCCCTAACCATAATTTTCCTCTCCACGGAGCACGATCCCAGCAAAAGCTCATTAATCAGTCATCGGCATGCACCAGGTCGACTTCTGTCATCCTGCAACTCAGCGGCCACGAATAATAACGTCGCTCGCACGCGGACTTTCCGTGACGAAACTCGCGCCCGAGTTTTGGAAAGGGAGAGAAGAGGACTAGTTTCTTGCGAAAGGCGCGCGGTGCAAGACATCCGGCGAAAAGCAGAGACTCTCGGGCTATATGAGAAAATTACGCGAAACCAGCGGGCGCGAGACACGCACGTGAAATTTTTCCAGCCGCGAAGAAGAATGAATCGAGTGAGCAATCATCTCGCCCCCCGCGCGCGCCGCTCGGCTAATCGATTATATAAGCGCGAGCGCGATAATCATGCGAAGAATGGGTAATTAGGGTGTATACGCCGAGCGCGCGACCGGCTGCGTCGATGCTTGAGAAAGTGTCGCTCTGGCTGTGCTATTATGGTGGATTTTTTTACGTTGGGCGATTTTTTGGGTTTGAGATTTTTGTTTTTCACTTTTGTCATGTGAATGGTTGTAAATGTTGAGTTGGTGTTTTCAAAAACGAGGTTAAAAATGTGAAAGATGAAAGAGAATGTGCATATATGAATGTGAATAGGGAATGGAGTAGTTCAATGCGATAAGTAGAAAAAGCCGAGGCTGTTCAGACCACTGAGCACAGAAACAGAAAAACTCTCCTTTAGATCGATGACGGCTGACATCTGATTGATAAGACTACAATGAGACATTTGTTATGGTATACAGCCCGCTTAATACAAACACTAAAACAGCAACATTCAACCAGAATACATTATTCCACCTCTATCTTTCAATAACTAACCATTCATAACTTCGCAAAAAGTCAATCCGATCTCAATTTCTAAAACCAACCGCAATCGTCGAACAAACGTCGCCTATATCCAAGGTCGCAAAAAGCGCGCTCTGCCTACTAGGCGCAATCCCGGCTTCCTGCGCCGTATACTAATCAATGAAAGCGAGCGTTGACAAATCGGACGCTCGCTGAATTGCAAAGTGCTCGTCTCCCGGCCTGTCTAAGCATGCAAGCCGAGCGACGGGGCCGTGAAAACGGCTACCGATCTCCGCCGTGATTCATCATAAGCAGCGATCGTTTTCACTTGTCCCGGCGAATCGAAACCGGTATACGCGTTTCTTCACGAGGATGAAAACGCGGTTTTCCAGCGTCGAGAATACACACAGTTCTCGCGCGCGGTTATTAAGGTATCACTTTAGCGGAGAGAGAGAGGCGGTTTAATGGATCATTGCCAGGCGCTCATGCTAATTTCTCGGGTACGTTCACCGAGAGCGAGATGATGCGCTCTGAGAACGGCACGCGCGCTTCGTTTCAAAGACTTTCAGCCGGCGCGCCGCGCTTGGGAAAGCTAAAGGAGGTTTTATTTCTGTTTAATTGTGCAGTTTTTTTCCGCGGATGACGCAGTAAAATGATAAAATAATTTAATTGGATTATCACGCGAGAAAGTTGTACGTTAGACGGTAAAAACTAACGGACTGTACGCTGCCCGAAGTTGAGAGAAAAATCGCGCGTATAGTTAACGGATGACTTGGCGCTTTCAATTAAAACACACGAGATCCCTGAAACGCGATTGAGTCGCGATTTCCCGCGAAAATAACGTTTCGAAATGAGCTGAATATAGCTTCGAGAAGAAACTACAAAAGAAGGCCGACGTTCGTCGCGAAATTCAATTTAACCCGGCAACAAGATTACGAGCGAGCGAAGAAGAAGCCTCCCGCGGGACTGTAACATCTCGCGCAGCCAGCCGAGCACGTACGTACGTAAAACACTTCAAGGAGCTCGGCGACCGTGCGCGCAATTATGAACGAGCCTGGCTATGAAAAATCCCGGCGCTGCTTCTTGCAAAATTTCGCAAAGAGGCGATAGTTTGCGTAAGAAGCGCGGGCGCTTTTAGCATAATGTTCGGCGTAAGATACGTCCGTGGCGGTAAAAAAAAGCGCGCCCGCGCGCATATGAACACGAGAGACGGGCAGGGAGAAAAAAAGGAGCGAACGAATATGTGTATACAGGTAGAGACGGAGCTGCTCGCGAGGCCCCGCAGTCGATTATAAAAAGACTTAAGAATTCGCGTGAAAGTAGGAGATCGACGATGCGCCAGCGCGCGCGCGCCTTGGCACAAGGTGCACACTCGTATGTGTACACATAATCGCGCTTTTTGTTGGCGGGCTGTGTATGCGCTCGCGTAGTCTAGGAGACTAATGGCCCTTCTATTGAGGAGACGCGAGGAGAGGATCATCCGCGAGACTCGGAAGCCAATTAAAATTTATACAAAGTTGGTCGAGGGGAAGGGGGAGGGTTAATTTAGACACCGTAATTAAGGCGATATACAGAAGAATGGCTCGGATCGGCTCGCTGGATCGTGTAGTTGGAAGATCAGATTAACCAAACTGTAAAAGTCGCTTTTGCAGAACTGGTAGTGGGTATAATTTGTGAAATACACTGTGCGAAATGAATCGTTGTAGCTGCAACGTTTATAATTTAATTAATTCAAAACTGTATTTAAATCACTCAGTAACCAAATAAAAAAATAAACCAAAAAAATCTTTTACAAAACTCGACTTTAAAGTCACAAAACTGCACGGCAACTAGAATCCAATCGAATCCAATCCTCCACACACGAGCACAGAGCGGGTAAAAAGGTTACCGATCCTCCGCGACCCACACTACATATCGAAGCCGCTCCGGCATAGAACTCAGCAGAAAAGCAATAAATAAAAGTACATAGTCACACATACCAGCAGTAAAATCCTCATGGCGTATCAGCGCGTGCGCTCTTCACTTGGCTCCCCGAAAACTGAAAGAACCAACAGCTCCGAACTTCGAATCCAGGCAATAAACTGTGCGAAGAACCGTTTCGAATCGCCGTCAAAAGGGAAGCACACAGAACAAACGAGAAGGGAGAGTGAGAGCTGGTTACTATGGTATACACGAGGCCGTGAACGATCCTCCGTGAGTTTCACTGAGTGAGTGCAGCCGGATAGGAGCAGCCACGGTCCTTTATAACCTATACGACACGCTTTTGCCAATAGTGGGGGCTTTCTTTTCCTTCTCGCGCTCGGCGCTCGGCCGAGCGCGTTTCTTTCTCTCCTGCCGCTCGCGCTCGCGCTGCACGCGAGGAAAGATCGGTAGTAGGGAGAGACAGACCCGTGCCGAATTTTCCAAAGCTATATATGCCTCCGTGCTCTCGCAAGCGGCCGGCTGGACGGGGAACTTGACACTTTTACTCGCGCTCAAAGAGATCGAGAGTGTTCCACATTCCTTTTCTCTCGCTCTTTCGCTTTCTGCGAGTGCTATAGCGTTTCGCTTGGTTATCTTCTCCATTTTCTTTCTCGGACTTTTTCCGCGAGGTTGGCTGGCTAAGAGCGCAGCGGGGAGGGACTTTTCTGATCCAAGGTCGCTGGTAACTGTAGCGTAGGTCGCGCGCGGGCGCGGCTGTGTTGCTGCTCGACGCGGTATTGAATTATACTGCCAGTGGGTTAGGGACGATATTTTATAGGGGATTTTTATGGGCGAGGATTGCGGCTGTAGGCAGCGCGAGATGTGAGGCCGGCTTAGCAAGCGAGTTTGATTGTCCTGGATGTATTGTTGTGTGGTGTTCTTTTTCTTTCTGGTTTGTAAGGACTGGTTTGTAGGGCGCGGGATTGTTGGATTGTGACTTTGAAATTAGTTGTACTTTTTTGTTTGAATAGATGATCGGAAAATTTTGTAGATTCTTGAATAAAGGTATAAGTGATTCACACGTTTTCACATTCTAATCTATGGTATAAATACTAAAACTGTATTCACACGTAACCAGTACTTTATTACCAGACGTGTTCTAATTGTTTATGAAAACATTACTGTAAATTTCTAAATACAAATGTACGAATGTAAATTTTGGATACATTTATGCATGCAAGCTATTTTGAATTATATTTTTCTTCCTCTTACGTAATTTCTTTCACTTTTACTTTGCGGAGCAAACAAATGATTTTGTTAAAGAGCCTGAAAATTTCGAAGAAAGCGAATGAGAGACTCCGCTAGACCCTATCCAGACGGAGTTATTTAATTTATCAGAATATCTCATCGATCTGAATTCAAATTTCTTCACGCTAGTCAATGAAATATTTCTTTTTGTAGCTCTTTCACGCATCATAATGAACCATAAAAGCGGTATAATTAAAACTTCCCAAAAAAGAAGAATCCAAGCCAGAAAGCGAATACTTTAAAGGCGCGTGCATATTTTGAAAAGGCAAGTGAAAGCGAAAGAATGAAACAATATTTCTAGTTTTCTCCTCGCTAGGCACATTTAATTTAATGTGCGCGTATGACATCATTCGCTATTTTCACGGAATACGCGCGATTCCGCGAGCCTGCTAATTCATCAATTTTCCGCCATAAACAAGACAACATCGGCTCGTTAAACGATTATCGTGCGACTTGAATTGGACCTAAAGCCTGCGAGCAACGTCAATCAGTGTCAATAAATTCCTTGGCCTGCCATAGATATGTACTTTGGTTCGGAAAATTTACTGTCGTAAAGGAAATAATAATGCGAGGTGTATCTGAAATGAAAAAAATTGGCAAAAAGCGAAACGAGCTGGCGAGCGTAGTTTTTGAGATTGCGAGAGTTACTGGCGTGCTCTATATATCTGCACATCTAGGAAGCATTCCGCTTTAGATCGATGGTCTGATAAGTTTTATGGTAGATAGATTTGAAGAATTATTTTAGATTATTAATCTTATTTTACAAGTTCTCTCGGGAATTTATAGTAAAAAATTAATCTTTATTAATTTATTGCTTGTAATCATCATATATATTCTGATGAGTTGGTATAATGCAAAATTGAAAGTAAAACATTCGCCTTTCTGTAATATAATAATTCATATAAATATTTATCAATTATAATTAAAAAGTGCATTCTAGCATTCTAAAACATTTTCCTATCAACCAACCAAATTTTAATCATTCACTCAAACCATCTACACAAAATCTACACTATAAAAAAACCCTCCTCAATCCTCATCCACCGCGACACCATCAACAAAATCCACAAACAGACCAAAGCAGCGCAAATCAAAAGATCACAAAATCAAAGCCCACACCGCAAGATTACCAAATGCCTCAGCGATCCCAACCACTAACCATCCAATTCGGCACGCGGAATGCCTCCTCTATCCCTCCCAGCAAGCCCAGCCAGGCCTCTAATTTCACGTTCAACGATCCTCGCCGATAATTTCGGGTTTCCCGGCAGGCATCTATCCCTCTCTCTCTCACTCCGCGCGGGCAGCGGCGACTGATTTCCCCCCTGTGGCACTCGAGAGAGTAAAAGTAAAAGAGAGCGCTTGCGCTGCGTATATACGCGCGCTCTCGATATTAGCACGGCCATTGCCAAATACCCAAGCCCCGTCGTCGCCGAGGCATTGCCAAACCTTTTTTCGCGCACAGGATACTCTACGAGGACAACGACGCGTGGAATTATCGGTTGCGCAACGCTCGACTTTTGATGGATTGCGCTCGGTATACTTTTTTTTTTTGTTTTTTACTTCGCGACGCTGCCCAAAGGATGTATATGCACTGGCTCTTTGTGACAGTTCGGTGCTTCGCTGATGAGCGCGCGCTCGTGTGGGTTTTAGGTGGCTTTTTTTTGTGAGCCAACGCGGCCTGGTTCGTAAATTTTTCCTTTAATTGATGTACGCGTTGTCGGCTTTACTTTCTAAGTGGGAGTTTTGCTCGGGCGGAGGTGAGATTCGAAATTATGACCGACGGTTTTTTGCTATGGGTATGAAAAAATACGAGCTTGCGGTCAAGCTTGTTAGGAGGTGTATTTACATTTTTTTACGGGACGTGCTACAAAAAATTATTTGGCAAAGTTGTTGTCAAGGAGATATAAATATTTAATGTATTGTCGAGCGGTGATTTATAAGGCGTCGTTAAAGTGTCAGAAAAATGTTTTTATAATCTTGTATGGTAATTCGTGCTACCAGAATTTGATAAAAAGCATACGGGTAATTGAAAACATAATATGGAAAATCATTTTCATGTTGATTGTAATAAAAAAATTAGAAAATAAATATTATCGGTGAAAATTCAGTGACAATCTCGAAGTTTACACATTTTTTATGGAGCTATAATTTTTTCATACATAAAATCTTTTAATTTATGCTTGCATTAAAATACTAACATATTTGCCCTCAAGCTGTTAAGTTCATTCACAATAAACGCTTTTATTAACGCATAACGAAATAATTTTAATACCTTTCATTAATTATTTGTTATTTCAGAAAATAATATATTACATAGTGTTGTAATCCGTAATCGTAATCGGTGTCTTACGTTCTTTCGGTGAGAGAATAAAAGTTTATTAAAAGATATTATATAAACAAAAATATTCACGAAATTGCAATTATTATATGAGATACGATTTTTATACTAATGATTTATATAATTATCAAAAAAACAAAATATACAGCTATTCACAAGCCTTTCATAAAATAAGAAATCTCATTTATTAACAAATTAATTCTTTCCAATATTATTTTACCACTCTCGTTTCGACTCTCCGCCAAACAGAATCCCAACATCTCTATCGTAAATTTATTTCCTTTATATGATAATCAACGCTATACATTACACAGGTCACTTCTCAGCCCGCGAGTCCCGCATTCCATACCCATGCTTTTCACTCATTAAAAATTCAAATAGCAGCCGCGCTTAGCTACCGTTTCAGTAGCTCACGGCTAGCTTTGATACCCAATTATTCCAACTACGCACACACACGCTCCCAAACGCATTCACCCAGCCATCCTCCACCTCACAGAATCCAAAAAGTCTATCGCAAAATCTCTCACAATTACGATTCAAATATTTCCAGCTCGCATACATCGCACACACAGAAGCCAGCTGCACAGAGCTCACGAAACATACATAACCCAGCCGGGAGACGGATGCGCGCGCTCTAGGGTTGGCCAACGTCAACGCGAGGCCGTGAGAAGAATCGCATGGGGAGCACGCGCTGGGCGTGCTCTCTCTCTCCTCAAGCTCGGCCCACGCAGTTTAACAGCTCTGCTGTATTTAATGAGAATCGGCGCGATGATTCGTACTTTCGATACACGCCCGCGACCGATCGATGTTAATTAATGATTTTCCAGTAAATGGCTGCTCACGCACTGCGCGTGAGGCGGATCGGCTACCGGTGACGCAATGCTGCGATCGAGTCGAGAGCGTATACCGGTTATTTTTACGAGTCCGCTGAGTGTTTATCGCGAATTCGTGTTGTGATCGCGCCGCGGGAGGAAAAAGTTTGGCCGGGTTGAATGTCTTCTGTATGTGTGAGATTTCTGGTCGAGCTGGAGCGGTTGCGAAGAAAGCGAGCGCCGATGGATTTTGTGTTTGTTGTAGATTTGTATTGGTCGGTCGGTTGGTTTATGCGGTGTGTCAATTGAATGGTTTTGAATGGGTTTAGTGCGATAGAAGGAGGCGAAATTTTTAGGATTAATGCAGAGAGATTTTGCCGTCTGGTAGTGTTTTACGTGACGTAGGAGTTTGTATTGGATAATTAATTTACGTAAATGGATTGCGGTATGGTTAACGAATTAAAACGTTTAAGGAAAAATTTCAGCTGAAAGTGAGCATATTTTAAAAAATTGTTGAATAATCTTGTTTTTATTTGCAAATGCATCATTATTTGCTTACGTATTGCCAGAAAGTAATAGTCAGTATCAAGAAAACATTTTAATTAAAACAAATGCTCGTAATAAATAATAGAATAATATTTATATAATAATTGGAGCAAAGTCAATATTTTATATAAGAATAAGGTTAACGTTGAATCTAGCGAATCAAATTATTACGCAGTTTATCAATTTCATTATAAAAATCATAACGTACCAAGTTTTAATGAAAAGAAATTCAATAAATGAATTGATAATTAAAACCTTTTTCATCAAATCCAAATAATTAAACTTTCCGTTACTATTCCAACACAAGAAAAATCCAAGTTTTCTAAACACTATAAACACAAGTCATTAATAACTTAACGATCAAGAATCCCGTTAAGAAATTAGCAGCCTTTTCCATTCCCATAAAAAACTCCCGCAGCGGCGTCTGCCTCATATACCCAGCCGAGAGCAGCTCGTAACTTTCGCTCTTATTGAAAAGCAAAAGCCGTTAAATCGAACGTCGCTAATGCATTAATTTTCAAGATCGCTCGCTAAATTCAAAACACGCATTTCAGCTTTAAAAAAAAATCCCTGTGTCATCCTGCGCCCGTCTCTCCGATGATTATACGATTTGCGAGAGCGAGGATCGTCAGCTGTTGTCGCTCGGCGCGTCATCAATGAAGAAGCTCGCGGTGTGAATGGACGCGGCACGCGCGTCCCCCTCACGTGATGATGCTGCGAGAGTGCCGGCAGAAGCGCGTAGTAACGGGACAGGTTTAGTCGGACGCGCCGTGCGAGCGACGCGTAATTAAGCTATTAGGAAAAAAAGGCTATTCAGAGGCCTCGTCGTCGCGTAAACGGCCGTTTTTCTTCGCGGAGTGCGTTGAACGCGTTGTGTTTATGAGTGGATGGATGTGGGTTTGGATGGTTTTGCGTTGTTGTTTTTATCGGTGAGGTATAGAGGAGGTATAGTAATTTTGAAAGTGTTGCCAGTTTTGGGATACTTTACATAATTGTTTATTATAAGTATGGTATAGCGTATGAGTAAATGAATTCTTGCAGTCATTGTGGCCTCCAATAAAGAGACTGCAAAGAAAGCTTCAGAAATTTTTAATAAGAATATATTTAGTCTTCAATCTTTATTTTTTCATCAACAACTTTTCAAGACATCAATAAACTAATAATTGTAAAAAGTTTATTTTTTATATGAACAGTACAGATTTTTGGAATATAAACCTGAATTTGAATGAGTTTTCAAGCAGGTGTTTCTCAAAATCCTATCATACTCTAAAATTATCTTTTTATGATGTTAATCTAAGATGTTATCATTCGATTAAGCCTTAATTATAATGCTTACCTTAAATTAGTCAACTCCATTAGTCATTTATTTTATTTAAAATTGAATCGACCTTGATTAAAATATCTCGTGACTCACAAAAATTTTTATCTTTTAATAAGTAACACCTAGCAAAACTTAAGAAGGTCCTTGACTAAACAGTGATACCGAAAATTGGTTTGTTCCAATTTTTTGTTAATCTGCAATTAGATTAGTGCATTTATAGTTATATAAATTGGTACTATCGTGAGATTGTGAAGCTAATTTATAGTTTACTTTTAATACCCCTATTACTACTACATAATGATACT
Source organism: Eupelmus azureus (assembly GCA_030522685.1). NCBI lineage: Eukaryota > Metazoa > Arthropoda > Insecta > Hymenoptera > Eupelmidae > Eupelmus > Eupelmus azureus. The sequence continues at coordinate 1,962 of JAPYZA010002895.1, read as the reverse complement.
GTTATTGCTACTTACCTAAATACATAATAGTTTGCCTTTTCTATAATTTTGTGGTTAAAAATGAATGAAGATATATTGGTTATATCGACTAATTTATTTGTTTTATGAAATAAATACTGTTGTTAATAACTTATGCAATGGTAGATTATTCTACTGATCTTCTTTACTTAATACGATCCAAGACCATACGCAGTTACCTCTACAAGGTCGTATTGAATTCCATAAAAAACATAAATTGCCATTTATAAAACTAACTAGAAAATATTATTGTATCATCATATGATATTTCAATTATCTCATGATTCAAAAATAGTATTTTCTGGAATAAGTAAAATAAATAGATAATCATAATTACGATCTGAATATGTAATAAATATCCGTTTGAATAAAAGTTCGCGAAATTTTCACTTAAGTTATAGGCTTGGAATAACAATTATTTTCTGTAATAAGGAATTATCTCAATACATTTAAAAAAAAAAGATCAAACGAGAAAAGAAATTTAAATATTTTTATAAAAGATATTGAAATCAGATACTCAATATATTGAAAAAAAATATAATCCAATATTTTTAATTAAAAATCAATGGGAGCCGTTTTCTATAGTCTCGTATAGATTAATCTTAATAAATTTTCGATATAATACAAGAATAATTACTTTAAATTCTCAGATATTCGATTCAAACTATTCTACAACGTTTTTAGAATTTTTCAAAATAATTTTAGTTACTATTATTTTTCTTTTCATGAACGCGGAAATCATTTCTTGATGATCAATTTTTTTATAGCCGCAATCACTTGATCTGCATTAACAGTATATGAAAGTGAATTCGAAATTTAAATTTCCTGTCTTACAGATCGAATATTACCACAAATCTAAAATATACTTTGATTGATTCGATGAAACCAATTCCATCGGTTAGATAAAATTTGGTGCATATATTTTCAACCTTTATGAATAAAGTTGTAAACTGATAAACTACCTAAAAAATTTTTATTTAGAATTATTTTGTATATATGTAGAAATACAAGTCCTAAATTACAAATCATAACCATTTAAAAGAATAATCAAGTCGTAAAAATAAAAATAATTTTTTCTTTTATAATTATCAGTTTTTAATCGTACAAATAAAACACAAAAAATTTATCGTTTAAATTAATTTTCAAATCCCTTTAATAAAACCAATTTGTTATACAATTCTTCAAAATATCTCAACCTGCTAAGCAAATTCCCAATCCAGCAAAGATCCTTCACAATCCGAACTTCCAAACACGCCAACGAAACCCTTATAAATAACGAATCCCAACATTTACTACAGAAAATAGATATCCGATATAAATCACGCAAAATCTCTTCCACGAACTATCCCGATCCCCCCGCAGTCGGAAGGGTCTGAATTTACATTTTACCCAGTCGTCGGGCCGAGATGAAAGTGTCAAAAAATCGGCAGACAAAGTGTTTTATAATTCATAATATCGCGAGCATAATAGCGCTTAGAAAATCGGCTCCACTCGCGCGCTCGCTCGCTGCGGCAGGGAGAGCGAAACACGGGGAAAGTTCGCTCGGCGAACGAACTAGGAACAAGGAGAGTCTGCGCGCTCGCGCGCGCGAGAGAGCCGATAACGATGATTCAGTTATACGATGATTTAACGGCCGTGAAGGTGAAGAAAGTGCTGCGAGCACGCCCGCTGCAGTCGGCTTTATTGCAACGCTGCTGCTGCTGCTGCTGCTGTGCCTGAGCGCATGTGTGCGCACACGCAAATGGAATTCAATGCCTTCCGCGAAGGCCATTACTCTGGTTACCTTATTTCCTGACGGGAGATGGAAAAATTTTATGTGTACCGCTGGCTATGGTGAAAATTACTTGCGTCGATTGTTACAAGAAATTTTTTATTGGTTAATTATTCGGGGCTTGTTAAGTGTTGGATTAAGTGTTTTTGAGATTATCAAATCTGATCCTTTCA